>SZWC01011848.1:62822-74318 GCA_023375785.1 Penium margaritaceum
ATATGCCCTAGTTGCGCCCTAGTTGGGCCCTCGTTGCGCCCTACTTGCGCCCTAGTTGCGCCCTATTTGCGCCCAAGTTGTGCCCTAGTTGCACCCTACTTGCGTCTCAGTTGGACACTAGCTACACCTTAGTTGTGCCCTAGTTGCGACTTACTTGCACCCTATGTGCGTCCTAGTTACTTCTACTTGGGCCCTAGTTGGGCCCTAGTTGCGCCCTAGCTATGCCCTAGTTGCACCTCATTTGGACACTAGCTTCGCCCTAGTTGTGCCCTAGTTGCGCCCTTGTTGTGTCCTAGTTGCGTTCTAGTTGCGCCCTAGTTGCGCCTCAGTTGTACACTAGCTACGTCCTAATTGCACCCTAGTTGTGCCCTACTTGCATCCTAGTAATGCCCTAGTTGCTCCCTACTTGTGCCCTACTTTCGCCCTACTTGTGCCCTACTTGGTTTCAAACCTTGTCGCATGGTTGGCAATGCGTGTAAATGCCTGGAAATGCATGGCAATGCCTGGAAATACCTAGCAATGCCTAGGCAGTGCCTGGTAATGCATGGCAATACGTGGTAATGCTGGGCAATACCTGGCAATGCCGGACAATCCGTGAAAACTCATGACAATGCATAGGCAACATCTTGTGATGCCTGGCAATGCCTTGCAATGCCCCGTAGTGCCAGGTCAATGCCTGGGAATAAGTGGGCAATGCCTGGTAATGCGTGGCAATGCATGGGCAATGTGTCGCAATGCCTGGGCAATGCGTGGCAATGCCTGGCAACGCTTGGCAATGCCTAGCAATACCTGGGCTATGCCTGGCATTGTCTGGCCATACCTCGGAATGCCTGGCAATGGGTGGGGAATGCCAAGGAAATTCCTGGCAATGCCTAGAAATGTCAGGGCAATGCATATTTATTCCTAGGCAATGCTTAGCAATGTTAAAACTTTGCCCGTCCCCTTGGCCAAGTGCGGCACGAGAGGTGCCGGCGAGCTACCAGAGAGAGGAAGATTCTCGTAGTTGGATCTAGCAGCTCAAGGTTCACTCTGATCCTCAAAACGGAGAAACCTAAAGAGTCTCTCAATCCGGTGGAAGTTGTTTCACCAGAATTGGAAAAGTAAGGAGGGAGATATGGGCTTCCAAAGTTGGGATGTGCGCGGCGGCTCGGGGAGTTGGCCGCGGTTTGATTGCCGGAGAAAAATCAACTGGAANCAAGGGATTTGGTGGATAACATTCACAAGATCCAATAGTGCCGTTTGTTACTGTGGGACTTGGCCAAAATCCTGGCTCAGAGTCTCAAAGTCAATAGCACGTTTTGTTATTCGGGGACGTAATCAAAACCCCGACTGCAGGTTTGCGGACAGGTATCGAACCACATCAATCCCCATCACCAAACTCATCGAAACAGACCCCAAAACACACGGGGCACAGCCACTCCATGCAGGAAATCTGCGCCTCCGGAAAGGCATTTTGATGGGTCCTTGATGTGTGAGCGCACCTCGGCGGGCAACATGGTGCGCGCAGCCAACTGAGCGGCTGGACTTGGATGTCGCAAGAGCTCGGTGATCCAAGTTACGCACCGTTTGGTGCGTTGGAGAGCTCATGACTAGTCCTAGAACACATGCAAAATTGCGTTATTCCCTTCACAAAAGCGACTGTCTCATAACTCTCGTCCACTCCCAGAAAAGCAATGTGAGGGGACCAGAATGCTCACTCTTAGCCTCAGAACACGCACACATAGAAGGCCATGAACACCAAGTGCAGACCTATCGGGACATGTTGGAACTGCCACTACCCAGGAGTAGTTTCTAACAAAGAGTCATGGGCCCACGGCATTGACCAGTCTACACATCGCTCACGGCTTTCATGGTAGACGGGATAGTCATCGGGGATGACATCACCGTCAAACTCCGAAGTCCCAAAGTGGAAAACTGCGCAAATGGCACAGAAGGAGACACATCCCATCAAGAAGTATGTCGGTGGTCCTTGCTTCGGGCTATTGAGGTGGCACTTCGAGCTGCACCTCACCCATAAGGGGCTACTAGAGGTCATGAAAGGAATGGAAGTCCTCGACAAAGCGACGGTGATGAAAGCGCAGAAGGAGGCCTTTGCAAAAGAGAACATGGAGGCACTCATGCTGGTGGTGTTCGGTCGCACTGGGGCTACTTCAGGGCTGCAAGTTGGGAAGCGAGGCTTGGCAAAAACTCTGTGACATCCATCAATTCAAGTCGCTGGCGAAACACACTCTTCACAATGAAGCGACTCTTAATGATGAGAATTGAGGAGGGAGATGATGTCATCTCTGCCATGCAGCACATCGAGTCACTCACCTCACAATGCAATGATGTAGAGTGGAGGATCGACATGCAGCTGCACGCGATGGCCCTCCTCATGGCCTTCTTGACAGTTGGAATCCTCTCATCACCATCTTGGGAGGATGGATAGAGGACAAGCTCACCTATGGCACGGTCGCAAGGTACATCGGCAACGAGGCGCACCGATGGATCTGTGGGGAGTCCTCGTCTTCTTCATCGGCCCTCCTCACCAAAAGGCGTGGTGGCGGAAGCGATGACAAGGGAGGTGGTTGACATGGCGGCAGCAATAGGGATGCCACGAAGGGTGCGTGGTGTAACTGTGACAAGGAGGGCCACGGAGCCCATGAGTGCACCGAGGAGGCAAAGGCCGGTGGCAAGGACGCCAAAGGCAAGAAGGTGCTTCTCAATGGTAATTAAAACCACTATCTCAAGAAGGCCAACGGGCGATGCCTTGACTCCTGAGCGGAAGAGCATACCCAGGTCGAGAAGGTCGAGTTCATCAACTACACCAAGTCCAGCAAGTCCATGGTGGTCGCGAACGACAAGGTCAAGCCGGCAGCTGGCCAAGGAGACATTGTCATGGAGGTAGTGGTTGGTGAGAAACGGGTGCAGCACGTCATCAAGGACGTGTCGTACGTACCTAGCTTGGCTGACATTCTAAGTGTTAGCAACTTGACAGACAAAGAGTACGAGGTGCTCTCCAAGGAAAAGGGGGCGGTCGCGCAGAAGGACAACGGCGGCAAGCCCGTGCTTGAGTTTAAGCATGAGGGAGGCCTCTACATCGTTGAGACCAAGGTGATCCCCATGGCAACAGATTCAGCAGACTTGCAGGAACGCGTTGTCAACCTGGGCAAAGGAGGGGGAGCTGATCTGGAGCTCTGGCACCAATGACTGAGGCATTCCTCACCCGTAGTCATGAAGGACATGGCGAAGCGTGAGCTGGTGCACGGCCTCATCATTGACTGTGTTGTGAAGAGGCAAAAGATGCAGCAAAGCACAAAAAGTGAGAGCCTTGCATTTTATGCCAGGTGCGACGCAAACCGTTCAACGAAAACGTGAATTGCGCCTCGGACCTGCTGGAGGTCGTGCACAACGACAAGTGCAGGCCATTCAATACGGCATCAATGAGCTGCGCGTGTTACTTCATCGCCTTCATTGATAACTACAATAGAAAAATCTACGTGTACTTCATGAAGCGGAAAGGCGAGGTCCTCGAAGGAGTATGTCTCCGCGGTGGAGGGGCAGACTGACCGGAAGGAGTATGTCTCCGCGGTGGAGGGGCAGACTGGCCAGAAGGTCAGAGCGCTACGCAGCGACAACGGTGGGGAGTAAGTGGGCTATAGCATGTGGATGAAGCAGCAGGGCATACAATGGGAGCAAACTACGCCGTATTTGCCTCAATCAAATGGCGTGGCTAAGAGTGCAAACCAGACACTGCTAAACATGGTACGGACCATGTAGGTGGATGCGGATATGCCGCAAAGCTTTTTGGAGGATGCTGTGCCTACGGAAAGCTACACCATCAACCTCACCCCAACACCGAAGTTGAAGGGGAAGAGCGACTGGAAGATGCCGCAAGAGGTTTGGAGCGGGCGCAGGCCTGTTGGCATACCTGGAAGTGTTCAAGTGTGAGGCGCACGTGATGGTGTAGGCTGTGCACCGGTGCAATAGCAAGGTGTAGGCTCGGGAAAATTCGTCTGTCTTCCTTGGCTATGAGAACACGCATAAGGTGTACCGGCTCTACGACATGCGCGAGGAGGAGGCGATCTACAAGCAGCAGATCTACATCAGTAGCAACGATGTGGGCATGGTGGACTCTCCAAAGACGGGGGACTGGTTCCATCTCCTTGGCTACCAGAAGGAGCCGGGGGACGCCAAAGTTGAGGATGTGACATCAGAGTGCAAAGGTACACCAGCAGTGGCAGCCAACGCGGAGGACACCGATGACAATGAAGCTGATGAGTTCATCCACTGGAAGGATCTGACTGACAAGGCACCAAGGGTGCAAAGGCGTGTAGTCGGGGCGGAGTGCGCATTGGGCGTCGGTGTAAAATCTATTGGACACGCTGTCCTCCCGGACGATGTTTCGCCGGAGTAGGAGACATCCTCGGGGAGCCATCCGGTCGCTGATTCACCAGAGCGTACAGAGCTGGAGGGATTGTAGAAAAGAAAACATGTGCCACCAAAGCTGTTATGTCGTAGCGGGAGGCAGCAAAAAGCGTGGAAGCATTTTGTCGCAAGCATCAGTCGATGGATTGGTATGAAGCGGTGAATGCTGGCTGCATCAACGAAGCCAATTACCATGCAAGAGGCGCTTGCGCGGTCCAAAGGGAATCAATGGGATGCAGCCATGACATTGGAGCTACGTTCATCACGGAAAATGATACATGGGAGCTGGTTGACAGGACAAAATATGCCAAGGTCATTAGCCCAAAGTGGGTCTTTAAGACCAAGTTCACAAACGAAGGTGTGGTTGACAAATACAATGCGTGACTTGTGGTAAAGGGATACGCACAGCATAAGTGCAAGCACTACGATGAGACGTTTGCTCCCGTTGATCCAGGTGATCCTTGTGGTGGCGGCAGTGAAGGACATGGATCTCCACCAAATGGACATAAATACGGCTTTCCCCAATGGCATCATAGACAAAGCGATCTACATGGAGGTAATAGAGAAGGTGGACCCGTCGGAGGGCAAGGTGTACAAGTTGTAGGAGTCCTTTTATGGGTTAGAACAATCACCCAGATGCTGGTACCAACAGATGGAAAACATCATGGCACAACTCTACTTCAAGATTTTTGAGTCGGATCACAACATATACGTGCGGCATGACAAGTAGCTCCATCAGATTGTTGCACTCTATGTGGAAGACCTGATTCTGTGCTCGACGGATCTGTCGAGCCTACAACAGTTGAAAGAGCAGCTGAGCAGCTGGAGTACTACCTCAAGGTGAGCATCATGCCAAACAGGAGGGCGCGCACACTTGAGCTGGGGCAGGCCAGCTGAGGTGCCGGCTGAGGTGCTGAAGCGGCACGTCATGGAGGAATGTAAACCATTTGGCAGTCCGGTCTCCACGACCTGTGAACTGAGTGCGGTAATGGCACCACAGACAAAAGAAGAGCGGGAGGATATGGCTCGGTGTCCTACCAATCGACGGTGGACAGCCTCATGTACGCCATGGTGGCGACTCGACCCGACTTGGCATATGTGGTGGGCCAAGTGAGTAGGTGCGCGGCCGATCCAGGGCCATGACACTGGCACACGGTCAAGCGCATCCTCCGCTACCTACAGGCAACGCAAAATGCATGCTTGAGGCTTGACGGCAAGGGGCGGATGGACCCCTTGCGTCTGGTGTGCTANAGCATTGCAGCACGCAGAACATGCTTGTAGACTGCTTGACCACAGTGCAACCCGTGGACCGGCACGCAATGAGCGTGGCCGGGATTTGGATGACCAGCTATGATGGGTTGGATGACGCAGCAAAAGATGAGTGAGAGCAAGTAGGAGGAGCGGGCATGGAAGGTGCAAGGGGGAGACTGTTGAAACTATTCCCCTCTGTATCCCCAAGTGCCTAGGCAATGCGTGAAAATTCAACGGTAATGCAAGGCAATACATGGAAATGCATGGCAATGCCTGGCAATGCCTAGCAATGCCTAGGAAATGCTTAGCAATGTTTGGCAATACCTGATTTTTCCCGGAAATGCTTGGGCAATGCCTAATAATGCCTAGCAGTGCTTGTACATTGCCTTGCAATGCTCGGCAATGCCTAGGCAATGCCTGTCATTGCCTGGCAATGCCTGGAGATGCCCCAAGAATGCTTTGCAATGCCTAGATAATGCGCGGCAATGCCAAGGCTATGCCTGAGCAGTGCGCAGCAATGAGAAGGCAATACCCTGGCAATGCTTGGCAATGCCTACTCAATGGGTAGCAATTCCTTGCAATGCCTGGCAATGCTTATGCAATGCCTGGGCGATGCCTAGAAATGCCTGGTCAATGCCTGGTAATTCTTACAATTGCCTGCCAATACCAGGGAAATGCCTGAAAATGCATGGGCAGTGCTTGACAATGCTTGGTTAACTCCAGGAAATGTCTGGCAATGCCCGGGAAATGCTTGGCAATGCGTGGAAACTTCTGGCAATGCTTGGTAATGCCTGGCAATACCTAGCAATGCCTCGGCAATGCCTAGTAATGCTTGGCAATGCGTGTCAATGTTGGGCAATACCGAGGAATGCTTGACAATGTCAGGCAATTCATTACAATGCACGGGCAATGTCTTGTGATGCCTGGAAATTCCTTGTGAAGCCAGGTGAATGCTTGGCAATGCCTGGGCAATGCGTGGCAATGCNCTTGGCAATTCTTGGCAGTGCCTAGTAATACTCAGGCTATGCCTAGCAATGTCTGTCCATACCTAGGAATGCATGGCAATGCGTGGGTAATGCCAAGGAAATGCCAGGAAATGCCAGAGAAATGCATAGTAATTCCAAGGTAATGCTTGGCAAAGTTAAAACTTTGCCCCTCCGCATGGCCAAGTGCAGCGCCGGGAGGCACCGGCGAGCCGCCAGAGAGAGGGAAATCCTCGCAGTTGTATCTAGTGGCTCAAGGATTACTTGGATCATAAAGTGGAAGGTATGGATTACCTAGGTCCTAGGTATGGATTGCCCCTAAAAGCTGACAAGTTCTTGAATTCATTACAAGTTGTTTCACTGAAATCGGACAAGTAACGTGGGAGATATGGGCTTCTAAAGTTGGGGTGCACGGCGGCTCAAAGAGTCGGCAGCGGTTTGACTGCCGTAGAAAATTCGACCGGAACGAGTAACATATGTCCAACTAAATTTTTTTCTTTGGAAGGCTGCCAAGGCGTCCGGTGCATGATATTCACCGGATTGAGTAGTGCATTTTGTTACTGAGGGAATTCGCCAAAATCCTGGCTCAGAGTACGAAACTTAGTAGTACGTTTTGTTAGCCGATGCCTTAGCCAAATTCCTACTGCAGGTCCGCGGACAGGTTTCGAACCACATCAATCCCCATCACCAAAATCTATGATTAACTCATCAAAACAGACCCCAAAGGCGCACGGGGCACCACCACTACGTGTAGGGACATCTGCGCCTCCTGAAAGGCGTTTTAATGGGTCCTTGATGTGTGAGGGCACCTCGGCGGGCGACGTGGTGCGCGCCACCAATTGAGCGGCTGGATTGGGGTGCTGCACTTTGGCTGACGTAGGAGAGCTACGGTGATCTGCATCGCGCACAGTTTGGTGCATTGGATAGCTCATGACTAGCCTTACAAATGTTTTAATCATGTTCATGTTCACAAACTAATGCAAAATTGCCTTGTTCCCGTCGCAAAAGGGACTGTCTTGCAACTCTCTTCCACTCCAAGAGACATAGCGTGAGGTGACCAGAAAGCTCATGCTTAGACTCAAAACACACACACAAGACAGAAAGCCGTGAACACCAAGTGAAAAACCGACGGGGCACGTTGGAACTACTACCACCACCCCTGGCCAGTTTCTGACAAGCAATGCCTAGGCAATACGTGGCAATGCCTGGTAATGCTTCGGTAATGCCAGGAAATGCTTGGAAATGCCTGGCAATGCCTACCAATGCCAAGGCAATGCCTGGAAATGCTTGGCAATGCATGGCAATGCCTGGCGGTGCCTAGCAATGCTTGGAATGCATGGAAATGCATGGTTTTGTCTGGCAATGCACGGCAACGCCTGGAAATGTCCGGCAATGCATGGGTAATGCCTAACAATGCCTGGGAGATGTCTGGCAATGCCTCTCAATGCCTAGTAGAGCAGGGCACATACATGACTAGTTGCCTCACCGATGAACCTGTGTATCAACAAGTGCATTGGGAAGTGAACAAACTAGTGAACATGGAAATATTGCAGAAATTGCTACATATCACATACAGCCCATTAAAGTTTTAATTCTATTCAAGGAATGTTCATCCTGGCTTTAATGACATGCACTCATGTGGATGTTTGGTGAAAAATCTTTGTGTAATAAAAACACTTCTTCACACACTGATCATGGAGTGTATGAATTTGCGATGATTAACCATACCTCTCTGGGCAATGCCTAGGCTATTCCTAGTAGTATTCCTCGCAATGCCTGCGTAATGCCTGGCAATGTCCAGGCAATGCCTGGCATTGCCTCACAATGCCCGGAAATGCCTGGCAATGCCTTGAAATGTCTGTAAAACTTCTTGCAATGCCTGGCAATGCCTAGCAATTCATGGGCAATGCCTGACAATGTCTATCAATGCCAGGCAGTGCCTAGGAATACTGGGAAATTCTCGGGAAATGCCTGGAAATGCATGGAAATGCTTGGCAATGCCTAGGAATGCTTGGGAAATTCCAGGCAATGCCTGGCAATGCCTGGGCAAAGCCTGCCAATGCTTGGGCAACGCCTTGCAATGGCTGGCAATGCTTGGAAATTCTTGGGCAATGCTTCGTAATGCCTTTCCAATGCCTGGAAACATTTGGCAATGCCTAGCAATGCCTAGGCAATGCCCATCCCTCCATGTGAACATACACAAGTTATGTACTTAGTGAGTACAAACACTATTACAGTACACTTTGATTTCAGTATGCTTGCTGAGTGTGAGCGCACTAACGGAGCGCGCTAGAAATAATGTGTTCAAACTGAACAGCACAAGGCATGTTTGGCACATTAACTCTTTGCATTGGTTAATCCTAAAGAGGACCCCAAGGTGTTGAAATGCAACTTGCCATCTTCGGAAATGTGGATCCAAACCATCACTATGGTTTGGGTTTGCTTCTTCCTTGTTTTTTCTTTCCTTCCCAAAAACTACTGGTTTGTTTCTTCCTCTGCACTGTATGATCTTGAGTTACATGCATGTTTGCGAATGTCGGCTTCACACACAGTGTTTGATAAGTGTACTTTCCCATACATTTTAAGTGCACTCGCCTCATGCACTACCCTCGTATATTAGGGGTCCACCAGAGAACACAATTGTGATAATTGACTTCGAATCTATTGGTATTAGACCTTCCAGGCAAAAATTCCACAACAGTTGCGGTCGGTAATGGTCGGCATGCTAGCACACGAGCAATAATTGCACAAGTCACGGCGGCGGACAAGAAAAAAGCGGCGGCGGACGACATGGTGCCGACATTTTCTCCAGGTCTACTGCCCTTCAATCCATTCATCCAGTAGTGATTTTCACTCAGTAGCTACATGCCAAAGCCGTTCAAGATAATCAAATTGGGATCAGGATCGAATTCAATACATGAGAGTCCAATGAGCAAACATTGAGACTAGATTAGGTCATGGTTTGCATTTTATTTTTTTGGAAAGAAGTTTGTAGCCATAAACATGCGGAAAAGGCTCAACTCATGATTAAAAAAAAAAAAAAACATAACTAAAGACAAGAATGTGTGAAGCTGACATGTTTTATTCAGGAACACAAAGTAAAAACGAGACCAATTAATTCAAGAATACTCCTATGGATGTCGTTTTCATTAAAATAGAAGTTTAATCAATGATTGCAATATTGGGATTTTCTTTCGTCCCGGTAACAAACGCACTCTTAATACACACTATTCCCACACATAATGACCCTTCCCATAATAAACGATATCTCATTTAATACAAGAATAATGCATTGAGAGGAGGGGAGAAAAAGAAAATTTAGCGCACTGAGTATTCAAGAAAAATGTGTTAGAATTTTGCCATGTAGCTCGGAAAAACCAGCACCTATCCAAGCCCTAAACCCCCTCACCCTGGTGTGCATGGCCTACAGAATAAGCAACATCATGGTATGGCAATGTGCTGCCCACCTCAGTGACACGGGGTGGGTAGGGTGCTGATGCCACTCATGATGCAGGATTGTCTCCGCCAATGAAACCGCAACGGCAGTTGAGCATATTAGAGTTGGGCCATGGTTTAAGCACAGATTCTTCTGCTGCTAATGGACCGCTAATGTTTCTGAGACCCCCGAAGCTGGACCTCTGCTGCTTACACTGCCGTGGCCACTGCCACAGCCGCTACAGCTGCTGCTGATACTACTGCCGTTGATGTTGCTGCTGTAGAAAAGCTGCCGCTAATTTGAAGGAGATTGTGGCTGCTGCTGCTACAAATGCCACTGCTGGGATAAAACTGCTGCTGTTGCCACAGCTACCAATGTGGTTGTGGCTGCTGTGTCTGGAGACGCCACGGTAGCAACTGCTAATGCTGTCAAAGAATTTCCAGCTGCAGTGGCACAACATCCTCCTCCTGCAGCTGCCATGGCCTCTCCTGCATGCCAGAAAGCTGCAAAAATGTTGCTTTCTGCTACAGTGTCTGCTGCATCTGCTTCTGCAGGTCTGCTTGAAGAAGAAAGATGGTCCACTGCTGCTACTGCTTCTGCCATGCATCTGACAGCTGCAGTAGTGCACACAGCTACTGGTGTGGCTACTGCGGTTCCTGCTGTGGGTCAAGCAGTTGTAGCAGTGCATTATACTGCTGCAGTGACTTTTCCAAGTGCTCNTCTTGTGGCAGCAATGCAATGTTCTGTGGTTTCTATAGCTTCTTCTGTGGATCTGACAGCTACAGCAGTGAGATCTGCTGCTATCGCAGCTGATTCAGAAGGTGCTGGATATCAGGCAGTTTTAGCTGCTTGAATTGCTGCTGTGATGGCTGGTACAGTCGCTGCTGAGACAGCTGCCGTGGATCTGCTTTCAGCAGCAGTGCTGTGGCAGCTGTTTCAGTTTTAACTGTGGATCAAGAAGCTGCAACAGAGCATGCTGTCTCTGCTGCAGATGCTGCAATCACAGTTGCGGGTCTGGCGACCACAGCAGCAAAATCTGCTGCTTCTGCAGCTGTTGCTTCTTCCACTGTGGCTGCAGCTTCTGCTGCAGATGCGGCCTGCCACCGCTGCCGCCACTGCTGCTCCTACTGCTAGTACTGCTGCTGTTGTAGTTTCTTTGTCATGACTGGTGGCGTTGCTCCTACTTCCGAGGCCAGGAGAATCCCTCCTGTACCACCTTTCATGTCAATTGTCCTTTGCCAAAAAATGTGTGTGGTTTCCCTCTGCATTTAGAACTTGACTAACAGCGAGTGAAATGCCAGAGGAATGATGGAGTAGTAGACGTGGAACAGTAGCTTGTAATGGACCTTCGTGAGGAAGCAAGTAATTCACCAAGAAAACCGTGGCCATGGCCTAAACTTACACTAAGATCAAGCTTAT
>SZWC01011849.1:5744-40977 GCA_023375785.1 Penium margaritaceum
AGAGAGAGAGAGAGCAAGAGAGAGAGAGAGAGAGCGAGAGAGAGAAAGAGGGAGGGAGAGAGAGAGAGACAGAGAGAGAGAGAGGGAGAGAGAGAGGGAGTGAGAGAGACAGAAGGAGAGAGGGAGAAATCAAGAGAGAGAGAGGGAGAGAGAGAGGAGAGAGAGAGAGAAGGAAAGAGAGAGGGAGAGAGAGAGAGAGAAAGAGAGAGAGAGAGAGGAGACAGAGAAAGAGGGAGGGGGAAAGAGAGAAGGGGTCACAGGGAAAGAGAGGGAGAGGGAGATAGAGAGAGAGAGGGGGGGAGGGAGAGATGGAGAGGGAGAGAGAGGGGGGGGGATGGAGAAAGAAAGAGACAGAGACAAAGAGAGAGAGAGGGAAAGAAAGAGTGAGAGAGAAAGAAGGGGTCAGAGAGAGACAGGGAGAGAGAGAGAGAGAGCAAGAGAGAGAGAGAGAGGAGAGACAGAAAGAGAGAAAGAGAGATAGAGGGGGGGGAGAGAGAGAGAGAGAGAGGGAGAAAAAGAGACAAGGGGTCAGAGAGAGAGAGGAGAGAGAGGGAGAGAGAGAGAGAAGGGTGAGAGACAGAGGGAAAGAGAGAGAGAGGGAGAGAGAGAGAGAGGGAGAGAGAGAGAGATAGAGAGATAGAGAGAGAGAGAGGAGACAGAGAAAGAGGGGAGTGAGAGGTCAAGCCAAGCCGGAAGCACGTCCTTGAGGACGAGGACGCGCTCCATTATGTCGAGGGTGGCATTCGACCTCGTCTCTGCGTTGAGGTGGAGTGAGAGGTACTTCACGTTGGCTGCTGTTGCAGCGTTTATGAGAGACTGCTCCCACGGGGTGGAGCGAGTCACAAAAACTACGACGGCGCGGGCCTTGGAGACGATGGTCTCCACCCTCGCGTGGCCCAACAGATCCTTCACTGCCAGGTTTATGATGTGACCCAGGCCGCAGATGTGGCCCTCCGGTAAAAGTGATGCCTCCACACACGGGATGATGAAGTTGTTGGTCATTGCGTCATTCGTCGACTCGTTGTCGACAGTTAGGTAGAACATCCTGTCAAACAGCCCCCACTGCTTCCTACCGTTGCTAGCGCGTCGAAGGTGTCCTGTGCGTTGGGTTTGACGGGGAGAGCGGAGAAGGAGAGTGCAAGTTTCTTTACCTGCAACACAATTAAACGCAATACAGCACAAAAAATGGCAGGTTGCAGCCTGAATGATGTTCTCAAATTCAGTCCGGCACACGAATTCTGTCCAGCACACAAATTCTGTCTAGCACGCAAACTCTGTCCAGCACACAAATTCTGTACAGCACATAAACTCTGTCCAGCACCATGCACTGCACACAAATCTGACCAGCAGCCTGCAAATTCTGTCCAGTACCCTGGACTGCACACAATTCTGACCAACACCCTAGAAAACCTGTCCAGCTGCCATGTAAAAATCTGTACAGCACACAAATTCTGTCCAGCACCCTGGACTGCACACAATTCGGACCAGCAGCCTGGAAAACCTGTCTAGCTGCCATGCAAAAAATTGTACAGTACACAAATTCTGTCCAGCACCCTGGACTGCACACAATTCTGACCAGCAGCCTGGAAAACCTGTCGAGCTGCCATGCACAATTATGTACAGCACACAAATTCTTTCCAGCACCCTGGACTGCACACAATTCTGACCAGCAGCCTGGAAAACCTGTCGAGCTGCCATGCACAATTATGTACAGCACACAAATTCTTTCCAGTACCCTGGACTGCACACAGTTTTGACCAGCAGCCTGGAAAACCTGTCCAGCTGCCATGCAAAAATCTGTACATCACACAAATTCTGTCTAGCACACTGGACTGCACACAAATCTGACCAGCAGCCTGGAAAACCTGTCCAGTTGCCATGCATAAATCTGTACAACAAACAAATTCTGTCCAGCACCCTGGACTGCATACAATTCTGACTAGCAGCCTGGAAAACCTGTCCAGCTGCCATGCAAAAATCTGTACAGCACACAAATTCTGTCCAGCACCCTGGACTACACACTATTCTGACAAGCAGCCTGGAAAACCTGTCCAGCTGCCATGCAAAAATCTGTACAGCACACAAATTCTGTCCAGCACCCTGGACTACACACTATTCTGACAAGCAGCCTGGAAAACCTGTCCAGCTGCCGTGCAAAAACCGGTACAGCACACAAGTTCTGTCCAGTAACCTGGACTGCACACAATTCTGACCAGCTGCCTGGAAAACCTGTCCAGCTGCCATGCAAAAATGTGTACAACACAAATACTTTCCAGCACCATGGACTGCACACAAATCTGACCAGCATCCTGGAAAACCTGTGCAACTGCCATGCAAAAATGTGTACAGCACATAAATTCTGTCAAGCACCCTGGACTGGACACAATTCTGACCAGCAGCCTGGAAAACCTGTCCAGCTGCCATCCAACATTTTTTACAGCAAATAAATTCTGTCCAGAACCCTGCACTGCATGCAAATCTGATGAGCAGCCTGGAAAACCTGTCCAGAACCCTGGACTGCACACAATTCAGACCAGCAGCCTAGAGAACCTGTCCAGCTGCCATCCAAAATTCTGTACATCACATAAATTATGTCCAGCACCTTGCACTGCTCACAAATCTGACCAGCAGCGTGCAAAATCTGTCCAGCACACTGCAATGCACACAAATCTGAACTCTATCCATGACACATCACTTGAAAGTCGGCGACCCAGTGCGCAGTCACGCCTAGGTACTTCATCCTGGTCTCACCCTTCCACCCGTATGTTGTGAAGTTGATGGCCGACGTGACCTCTGCGAGCATCTTCCTGATGCGTTTGCGGAATGCTGTGGCGGCTATGACAATTTATCGACTGATGGTCATGCGACCAGGGAGGTCACACGCCGGGTTCCCATGCCAGAAGGCACGCTGCAGCCAGTTGATCTCCATCGACAGGAAGCTGCAGTTCTTGTCTATGACATGCTTCCAAATGCAGCTCTGGAAGTAGAGCTTGTTGAACACTGCACCAACAGCAGCCACCCCCCGACCGATAACCGAGTTCTGGGCATTCACCGCACCACCACCGCGGCTGCTGCTCCCCCTTGTTCAGCAGCTACGTTCGCAACATTGGCACTGGAAATTCTGAACTTTGAGGCTAGTTCCTCCTCCTTCATCTCCAAATACCACGTCCGGTGCTTGAGGCGCAGGTGTTTCCGCGGCGCTACGGTGGCACCGTCGTTGTTGGAGAGGTCTTTTGAACATAACAAGCACTGTGCGCAATGTCCTTTTGTCGGATGCAAAAAACTTCTGAAACACCTGTCAAACAACACTCGGTTCCTTGCCACCCAACTTCCGCTTGTTCCCAACTTCCTCCTCCTCGTCATCCTCATCGTCGTCTTCCTCTGCCGCAGCGGTCGGTAATATGGCAGCATCGTCTTCCATGGTGGTTCAGTACTAGAAAGCCCTCCTGACCCTCTCGTGGCCCACGAGAGGGTCAGGACTCCGACTCAGGCGACGTCCTGGATGTCTGCGACTACCACATCAGTGATTTGTGACTGGTCACCGATCAGTGATCGGTCGCCCGAGAGGGTCACCGATCATTGATCGGGCGTGTGCTCTCGGTGACAGCACGCGCTGCTTACGCGATTGACGACCTGAAAATGGACAATACGTCCTGTTTTCCTCAATCCGTATGGGAACAGCACCTATAGTCTTGCGGTTAGTTTAGAGAAGTCCGCCTGCAATCGAGGAAATAAACACAAAAATACAGTGTGTCCACCATCGATTTTTCTTGCCCAAAAGAATTTGGGTCGTCGATCGCTGGACACTCATCGTGTACCTCAGAACAGTGTGTATCCACGGTGTGCATTAGTCCCTCCCGTCTGTCCAAATCAGTCCGTAAAAAATAGACATTGTTCAGAGAAGTCGTGTTGTATGACATAGTGTTGCGTGGGGTGAGAAGTGATGCAAACCTACACTTGGCGGGAAGCTTTCACCCGAGTATCTATACTTCAACCGATAACATACCACGTCATGCTGTCCGAGTATTTGTTTCGACACTCACTTTTGTAGTTTTGCACGCCAAACTGGATGCTATTCGCACCTGGATGGGCAAAATCTGTCTACCCATGATGGTTCAGTTCCCATATTGACTGCCGATATTACAGCCGATGCGTTTGCATCAACAGCTGGTTAAGCAATGCTTCGATGCAGTGTCATCCATTACATCGGACTGCAGCCACGTATCGACCGCCGATATTACAGCCAATGCCTTGGCGTGAGAAGCCAGGGAACCAATACTCACGCTGCCAGATGGGCGCTTCTGCTGCCATCGGAGGCATCCATGGCTCAACCGTGTCCACATGCTTACCACGGATTGCGCGTTTTTGCTCTCCCACAGTGGGAGTCCCACGGTGGGACTTCTCGATCTCCCATTGGTTGGAAGGATTACGGACCAATGAGCTGGAGATAAAAAAAGTGCCAGAATTTTGGCGATAGCAACCCGGAGCTAGACCTATCGCCAGAATCATCGCGACAGCGTGTCGCGAGGATTCTGGCAATAGGTGTCCCAACTTTTAGGCAAGCCGAAGTAGTCGAGCGAGTACTTTACACGAATTTCTTCCCCCCCTCCCCCCCACGGTTTGCCGCGGGATTCGGGGATCCCGGTTCAAATCTATGAGGTGGATTTGGATTCGCGGGTTCAGATCCGGAACCGGATTCACGAGTATGATTCCCAAATCGTAAGATTTGGTATGCACCCTTAGCACCGACCGCCGTGCCTCCACAAACCTCCACCAGTGTTCTTTTTGTTCGGTTCCTTGGTCCCGTACCCATCGTTCAAAAGCCGAACGTTTGGCTTGAATCGCTCGCTTACTTCTCCCACTGAGATGAGGCCCATGATGCCTCCCCCCCGACGGCCTTCTTACACCCCGCCACCAGGCGTACCTCCGTGCCTTTTGCTACTACCTCACACATCTCATCAACGTCATCCCCAACCTCCGCTAGAGCCGCGAAGCGATTGTCGCTCCGTACTGTTTTCTGGTGATGTCGCACTTGCGCCCCATCGACAACCGTTATTGGCTCCCCTCCTTGTTGTGATACCTCAATCGGATCAGCCCAAGCTGTTTTAGTGAACCGTGATATGAGGGGCCAATGGTACGATGCCCCTTGCGTTCTATCCACGGCCACTTTTGAGAGCAATGTTCTTGTCGCCGAGTTAACGATCACGCGATCAATGTCCGCGATACGTAGCACCTGCCCATTTGTGTACACGGGCCATGAGCCCGGTGACCCTCGTGTAGCAACTACTGTCTAGCCATTAGCCCACTTCAACAGGAACGTCTTGATCCTGCGCAGGTTCATATTGAAATCTCCCCTAGGATTGTCGGGGCCACATTATTTTCCATTCTCTTGAGCCACCCGGCTACCTACTTCCAGTGCTCCCTCCGTTCCATGGTTGGCCGGCTCGGGTTAAGGCACAATGAGCCAACCACCCAATCCTGCTTGGGCGTGAGGTGGAAGAGCCGGCATGCCCGAATAATGCCCGGTACTACGCCCACCCCCGACCCGCGCAGGTCATTCCGATATTCCAACAGCACTCCACGATCGTAAGGTGTAGCTGGGTCAGGCCCCTCATAAGTAACCGTATAGCCGGGCACCCAAGGCTGCCAGCCGTCCATAAGAACTTCAACATCCTGTAAGGCGACGACCAGCGGCTCGGTCCGGCAGACCTGATCGCAGACTTCAATTCTTTTACCAACCCACCCGTTCACATTCCAGGAGAGCATCAGAGGATGCGTCCATCGTGGCCGTGCGTCCGGGCGTTGCACCTTCCTGCCCGTACCCTTTGGCTTGCGCCATAGGTGTACCTTCCAACCATACATTTTGCTCCGCTTGCCCATTATGTCTTTGATCGTATACGCTGCATTTGCTCGCACCCACGCAACATGGCCTTGTCCTGACTTTCCCATTTTCCGAATCTTGTGTACATCCTTGGCCTGTCGTCCAAGGCACTCCTCCATCAGCTTCCGTAAGGCGTGGGTTTCCATCTAACTTGTCTCTGCCAGCCACGATTTTATCCGCAACTCTGCGTCACCACCTCCGCGGGTTCTTGAATGTTCGCTACGCTCGGCGGTACCCGGAGGATCCCGCCGGCTCTACATGTCCTTTGTGTTCTCGGCACACGAAAGTATTAGGAAAGGGGATAGGTAGTCCCACCTGCCGCAGGGGGGTACTTCATGCCAGTCCCAAGGCCCCATAAACTGGAGACCGCCGCTTGGACCGATGGTACGGTGTACCCACCATGTGCGTATGTACACACCAAGCGGACTGAAAGGACTTGGGGGCATAGTCGGGCACCCTCCACCCTTGCAGGGAGCACTGTTAGCCAGCTGGTTGGCAGAGCCTTCCATCCCGTTACCACCCTTGACCACGTGAAGGTCGTGCAACCCATTCCAAGGGGGACAAGATGTGTGCTTGAAAAAAAAAGAAACTTCCGACCCTCCTTTGGCCCTCATGCCTATCATCATATCGTGATTGTGGATCGTACTTGACCCCTTTGTCGCTGTCCTCTTGAAATTCCAGCAACTGCATCACCCCTTCCTGGTTATCCTCCGCTTGCATGTCCTTTCATGCTTTCTTTCCTTTTACACCATGAAGTTATTGCGGTTCTCCCACTGTTGCCCCTCACGCTCATTAAAGTACGCTTGGCAAAATCCTTGCAATCCTTCTCCCCCTTCACCATCCCTCTTAGCGAGTTCATACCAGCTAGCTTTGGTTGCACACGATAGCTTGGATTTCTTATCATGTTGTTCCATGGAACTTTACAAAAATTTGCACCCATTTACCCTTCTCATGGTCCCGCACTCGCTGAAACTCACACTTGACACAATGACGTACTACCATTTTGGTCACCTCGTGACATCCCCTCAAATGGCGAGATCAATAGGTGCAAAGTTGCGACCGGCCAAACATAAGCTTCCCCTCTGCTGAGCTTCCCTACGACCAACCCAAATCACTTTCTCGCTCCCCTCTCACCACTTGCATCCACACATGGTGGCAAGCCATTGTGTATTGAGCGCATTTTGTGTGGATGCAGGGAGAAGTTCCTTTTGTCCACCGTCACTGCTTTCTGCTTCCCTACATCCCCTGCTGAGCTTCCCTACTTTCTGCTTCATGCGATTCTAACTAGCGAAGTTCCTTTTGTCCACCGTCACCACCGTCTTTCTCATAGCTCGGATCCATTTTGCACTTGTAGGAAGCACAATGCCTCGTCACCATCATGGTCACTTCGGTCACCTTTGCGTAACTTAGTCATTTGAACTTAGATTTTGGTGCCAATAGGTGTGTTGTATAGCTCTTGAGTAGGCGCATCCCATGGAGTGGTGGCGCGTCAAAATCTGCCAAGTGTCCACTAAGTTGTGCTTTGTCAAAGTTGTGTATCCCCAAAAACACAATGCCACGCCACCATCGTGGTCACATCCGTTCCCAATCCATAACTTAGTTGCTCGTGGTCAAAATTGAGTGCCGTAAATTGCGTTATAGAGATCTCCCCAAGATGCATGAAGGAATGTAGCTTTTGTAAATTTTCAAATGGGTGTCAATGAAATATTGATCTGCCAAAATTGCTTCACATCCTCCAAAAACTCCCAATTCCTTTCCCGGCAGCCCCCTCACCCGCCATCTCGCCATCTCTATTGATGCCAAAAAGGACACAAAAACACAAAATTTTGTAAGTGACCTATCCATGTTGCCGCTATCTTGCTTGCCAGGGTCGTTGGAGTAGATATGATATTGGTAGGCCCTTGGACTGGTGTTACTAAGATCATAGTCATCTACAGCACCTGTCATCCCGCCTCTTCTTCTTTGTTCTTATTTTCCTTACCTTTCTATTTCTCAATTTCATGTTACTTCTCCCCTTCCTTACGCTTCACTGGTACATCGGGTGTAGATTTTGCAGCCTAAATTGCCTTGGTTGGTACGGCTGCTAGTGTCCCAAACATTTTATTTGTATCATTCTCTGTGATAACGTTATGCAGTCCATCCTCGTCTTGTGCTTCATTCTCAACCTCCCTGTCCTCCTTGATGTAGCCCTTGTTTGTGCCATTTGGAGTACGCTGAGCGGTTGAGAGGTACCGGCGGAGAGACAAGTTAGCCCCCACTTCTTCCACTCTTGGCTCCTCCTCCTCGACCTCGACCTCCTCCACTTCTGCTTCCTTTGGCCCTTCCGATCCTTGTTACTTCTTCTTTCACCAGATTCTTCGTTCTCAATGCAGTCTTCTTGTTCCACTCCCTTAGTCTATCCCACATTTCTTGTTTGGTGAGATGGTGCTGATCACTACCTAAGGGCAGTCTCAACAGCAAGGTAGCAGTCCTTGAGGCCGGCCACAAACCCATGCCTAGGCCCTTCACCCACAAGCCTTGTATGGAAGTCAAGATAGACCTTTGCCACTTCTTAAATTCCTTGTACATGGTCAATCCGCCTGCGCCCTACTCCTTGAGCACAGTTGTAAAAGACCATTGTGTCCACCTTCACCTTCTTTGCCTCTACATGGACAAATTGTCGCTTGCTATACATCTCCCGCTGGCTCAGTTATGCCCTATTATTGTTCTTCCATACCTGGGAGATTGTCGCACACACATCAGCTGCACGCTCAACCACGTATTCCACCGCTTGTCTCTCATAGGCCTCAATTAGACCTTGCTCTCCAAATACTGGTTTGCCCAGGATGTTTAGATTGGCCTCCCTCCCATAGGTGAGGTACAACGGGCTGAACTTGGTTGATGTCTACACAATAAACCTGTAGGCTGCTACCACCAAATACAACACTCAATCCCACTCCATGCCATGCATAAAGGCCGTCTTTGCCAATGCTTCCTTGAGGGTGTAGTTGAGTCATTCCGCCGGTCCTGATGACTAATGGTGTTCCAGTGTTGACAGCTCAATGTACACGTCCCATGCATTTAGTATTGCCACTGCCTCTTTAGAACTCTCCCCCTTAATCACAGTGCACCACCTTGGGTGCACCATGGCAGCAGTTCACGTCCTGGAGCAAAACGTGTGCAGCTCCTTCTGCCGTCTTGTTCTGTTTGGTCCTTACTTCAACCCAGTTGGTGAAGTGGTCAATGGCTACCAACACCCGTTGGTTCCCAATAAGCATCGGTAGCAATTTTTCCAGGTCCACCACCAATATATGCCATGGTCCAACCACTAGAACACTCTAGAGCAGTGTCTGCATGGTGAAGGTTGAACGTGTGAACAAGAACCCATGATAGAAGAGCACCACAGTTTTGGCCAGATGAAAATTCCTTGGCCAACAGTAGCTCGTGCTCACCAAGATATCCATTTGCTCCACTCCAGAATGCTCCATCCAATGCGCACGCGCAAGAATCTCAGTGCACTCCTCAAGGGACGGGAAATCACGTACACGGTATCGTCCAGTCAGATAAAGCATCACCTGCCCCTGTAACATGAAGAAGCGTTGTACGCGTGCTCTCACTCGACGCCTCTCCTTGCGAGTCCATGGCGCGCCCATTTTCCTACTGGTGAGGAGCTTGATGATGTTCGTATCCAATGTCACATCTATGGCCTGTTCCTCCTCCTCGTCCTGCCAAGCTGTATTGAGATGATGAAAACAAATCGTGGGGGCCATGATTATGCCCTCATTTATTATGTCTCTCTTGCCTCTCGAACCGGTTTTTCACCCAAACCGTTGCATTAGATGTCCTAGTCATGTTGCCTATTCTTCTTGTACTTTCTCTTTCTCTTCTACGTCTTATTCCATTGCATCTAGTGTCTCCTCTCCCATTTCCTTTTTTATTGCTATCGCTTGTACGACAAATCTTCCCGTAAATGGATGTCCTTTCTCCACCTCCTTTCATATGCCAACAGCAGCTCCGCAGCCGGGAGTGGCAGCCAAGAGAACGTATCCACGTTCACCGCCAGTGCCACATTGGGGTATCGCACCGTGAACTGATAATCCTACAGCATGTTGGCTCACCTGACCAGCTTCCTCATATGGTTTTTCACGGGCTGTAACCACTCCAAGGCGGAGTGGTCCATCTATAATGTGAACTTTGTACCGTACACGTAAGGGTAAAAGTATTGCGCAACCCACTCTATTGCCAAACATTCTCCTTCCATTTGCGCGTACTTTTACTTTGCTCCCATCAGCATGCAAATGGCATAACACACTACTTGTTCCATTTTCTTTATGTCTGTTTGTGCTAGAAGTGCTCTCATCCCCTTGTAGTTGAAGGCAGTCTGTACAATGAATGGCTTCCTAAAGTCTGGTGATACAAAAATTGGTACACTGGTCAATGCCTTATTGAGCCCGTCGAACGCATACTGACACTTCTTTGTCCAAACAAAGTCCTACGGCTGGTGAGGTAAGGCATATAAGGGCCTTGCAATCTTTGCAAAGTCCTTCACAAACCGCCTGTAATAGCTTGCAAGGCCTAGAAATGATCTCACTTCCGTTCGGATGGTTGGGATCAGCATGCATGCAATTGCCACCACCCTCTGTGGATCTGGGAACACATCATCTACTCCCACCACGTGGGTCAAGTAGAGCACCTGATTTTCCCCTAATCTATATTTGGATGCCTTGAGCACCAGCCCTGTTGCCTCAATCTAGGAGAATACTTTGCCACGATTCTATATGTGGACTTCCCAATTGCATCATAAGATGTTGATGTCGTCCAAGTATGGGACTACACTTGATACTTCATGCAACACCGTATTGATAACTTGTTGTAATACTGTTCGGGCATTCTTCAGCCCAAAAAGAAGCCGTACAAACTCGCACAACCCCCGATATGTCACAAAGGCTGTCTTGGAGACGCTGTCCGGATCCATCCAAATGGCGTGCTCTATACCTTGCATCCCCCCACAGCATCGATGATGTCGTCAATTCCGAGGAGTGGGTACGTGTCTGCCACAGTCTTCTTGTTAAGAGCACGGTAGTCAATGCGAACGCAAAAGCCTCCATCCTTCTTGGGGACCATCACCACAATGAAGGCCCAGGGGCTTGCGCTAAGTCAAATGACACCCTGGTCCAACCATGCCTGGATCTCCTCGTCCAAAACCTCGTTCTCCCCTTGAGACATTCTAAAGGGTTGAGTTGCAATAGGAGGGCATTTTTTGTGCGATGACAAACTCAACTCCACAGTCCCCTATCCTCTCAGGCCTGAAGAAAAACATGTGTGCATAGGGGGAACATAACACCTCTAGGTCCTCCTTTTGCTGCGGGGTCAGGTCCGAACCGATTCGAATCTGCACCGACTCCTCCATGTACACATTTACCACTAATTTCTCCTTCCACTTTGCCTCTTCTTCCTCCTCTTCATCCGGTTGTTTATCCAGCCCTCCCCTTCTGCTTGATTTCCCGTCTGGATCCAATATTCCATACAACGCTTGTTCATATGGTTCACAATGTGCTGTTTACTTCCCCTTGTAACATGCACTTCTATGTCCTCCATACACCTCTGTCACATGATCAAATCCCCCCATCTGCTCCACTTCCTCCACAAGTTTGGTCTGTCATACTTCATCGTGCTCTTCCCCGTGCTCCTCTTCGGAATCCTCCTCAACTGCCCACGTGGCCGTTTGTGGCATCATCCTTGGAGGGGAGATGCTTCCAGGACCGTCGCCTAGGGACTGCAACTTCCTTCTCATCTCTCACTCAAACATGGTCCATATTTTTGTGGTCACAATATCACCCATTCCCCTCATCCCTTCATGCAATCTTCTAACTAGCTAGCTGACCATCCACCAATCTTCAGCATTCAAATGGTTGACCACCAAAGAGAAGTCATGCATGAGGTGCACGGTTAATGACACTCTAACGTAAAGTTCAATCTCATGCCTAGCCACATGCTTGAGAACCCACTCCGCATCTTGCTCGTTGAGCACATTCTTCCCCACAGAATCCTGTTCTTCTTTTGAAAGGAAGTCACATGACCCTGCCTATCCTCCAGACCCCTGTATATCGGCACCTTGTACAAAGAGGCGAGCTTCCATGGCCACTTCTTCCATTGCAGCATGGAAAGCACCGAATGTTTCCAATGGCACGAGGGGTACTCGTCCAAGAACTTGTCCACGAAGTTCAACTGTGTGGCAATGGACCCCTTGATCTATAAGCGGATGGGTCAGTCTGACGATTTGGCCCCTGTGGTAGGTATCCAATATGCCCCTGTTTTGGCTCCCAAGCCGAGGACCTCCATGGCATCATGCTCTTCCTCTTCTTCTACAAGGGTGATTAGGCGTGACTATATTAGATGCTCCAACTGCTCCATGTTGTCCCTTGTCTTGTCTTCCCCCTCAGCTCCATGCTCCTCCTTGTTGCATTCTCCTTCCCCCATGCTCACTTTACTTCCCTCACCCACTCCTTTCTCATTCTCATTGGCACCATCCACTTC
This sequence comes from Penium margaritaceum, assembly GCA_023375785.1. Lineage (NCBI taxonomy): Eukaryota > Viridiplantae > Streptophyta > Zygnematophyceae > Desmidiales > Peniaceae > Penium > Penium margaritaceum. The sequence goes on from SZWC01011849.1 coordinate 18,142, forward strand.
ATGTACACATCCCCGGGCACCTTGACCACTACGTGCTTGTGACGCCACACATGTTCTGGGCCCCCCCTACTCCTGGCCCCTCATCCTCCTTGTCATGCGGGGAAATCCCATGGCAAGACTCCCCCCATTCTCCCTCTTCATGGCTCTCATCCCCCTCACCAACCCCTAGTAGTCCGTCTCCTCCACTCATGTCGTCACTGTCCTCCTCTTGCACCTCTTCCTCCCATGCCACTCGATGCCTTCTCTGTTGCTCTTCTTCTCCTTCCAGATCCTTGTGTCATGCCCAACCAATCCTTCCATTTCTTTCCTCAATAGTGCCCAAGTCGCAGGTGACACCACACCCATCATCTCTTCCATCCCTGTCCACAGCTCATACAAACACTCATGGTACTATTCTCCCTCCTCGCATACAAGAACGTTCTCATCAGGCCAATCACATCATATGCATCTTGTCCCCTATTCATCTTTCATACCACATGTCGAGCGATCTCTCACAACACTGCCACACTTCCTCACTTATCCTCATACTCCGCGGGCACCTCCTATCCCCCCTCTTTGTCCCCTATGAAGAACGGCTCCACTCGTTGGGAGGCTCTAAGCCTCACCAGTTACTCTTGCTGCCGGTGTTGTTTTGCTAAGAAGTAGGTAAGCTCGTGGACAATAGCGATGATGGCCTCCTTGGTGAACGGCCTTCCCTGTGAGTCATCTAGCACTGCCTCGTACAATTGCATTGCCGAATCCCAGATCTGCTGGTTGCTGGTCAGGTTCCTCCCCTACAGCAAACGCCACACCTAGCAATGAGTGGTGTTTGCAAAGCTGAGAGCCTCAGCCTCAGAGACCTCAAGTTCATTGTGGTACTTTTACACTCTCACCCTCCGTTCCACCTCCATGCTGACATCTCATCCCGACTCTCCTTCCCCAGATGGTTCCAATCCCCAGTGATGCCTTATGTCCCCTTGGGGACGTGCCCTCCTTTGTGCAACTTCCTCTCTTATAGCGTGGATCTCCTCACTTGTCATGGCTACAGCCACCATGGCCATCGCCACCGGTCCTCCTTTGTTTCCAACTTCACCCTCTTCTAGTGGAGGCCCAAGATTGTCCTCCCTTGACTCCCCTTCATCTCTCCTTGGAACTTCACCTTCATCCAATGCCTCCAAACCGTGCCCCTTTCCCTCATCGTCCCTTTCCGTTGGTTACTGCACCTTAGCTGCTGTCGCTCCAACCAACGGCTGTGGCTCAATCACCGCATCCTTTTTCATGATGGCTAGCTCCCTACGTTCCTCTATCATGGTTCCTTCCTCCACATCTGCTATCACCACTTCCTCTAGTCTCTTCTGCCTAACGTGTAGTCTTGAGGCCTTCATAAGTGCACCTGGCCATTCGTCCAAGTAAGTGCCTTGCATCCTTGGTCGCCAGCGCCTTCCTTACATGGTGCGGCAAGGACAACGTCATCGCATTGTAAGAGGGGTGAGAGGCACACACCCCTTGGTCAGCGAGGATCCTACCTTCCTTATCAAGGTCATGGGTACGTCCGTCATCCTAACCCTCTCCTATAGGAAGGTACTCACAGGTGCCTTTGGCTTCCTAGTGCTTCCTCCACCCCGGGTTTTTCCACATAGACCTTCTCCTTAACTCCCATTGCTGTAATTTTTCCTTCCCCCACGATGCTCATAGGGGCGCTTGACTGCTCCATTACCCCCCTAGTGTAGACCACTGCGGCCGTGCTCATAACTGCCACCGTTTCTGGTACTGCTACTACTGTTCCATCCCGTCCTCCATCAGTTGTGGCATCCCTCCCATGACTAGCTACTGCTGTGTGACATTGGCAGGGCGAATGGCTTGGGTGAGGTTGCGCTCTACGTGGTGGAAAGGCATTGACTGGTTAATTCCCGGATACCCTGCCTAGAACACGTACAACCGCTACAACTCAGGCCCTTGCTAATCCTTGATTCTAGGCTCCAAGTGGGTGCATACTGGGTCATTTGTCCTTGTGTATCCCTTTGCCAATTGCTACACGACAAGCTCTACGTCATCCACCTCCTAATGTTATGTCTCCTTGGGCATCCTTCCTATAACCAGTTGCTACTGTGCTACCTCTCCCTACTACTACATCACTTGGCATCCCCCACCACTACTGGCGCTACGCCTTAGAAGTCAGTGTTGACCTTGGTGCCTCGAACATTGGTACATCGATGTCCACATCGATACATCGATGTACCCCAGTTTGGCCACATCGATGTGGACACAGTGGGCGTGGTCAGTTCAGTTGCATTGGAAGATAGGATTCCACAAAATGTTTGAGGCAGCCAAATATGAGAAATTCATGACTTCTTCAAATCATCTTTTATGGCATGTTTCAAGGTGATTACCTACATCAAGGCACCTGGTCACACCTACATGTGATGTGAATTTGCACTGCTTCTCTACTACTGATGAGCACTAAACAGCACTAAACTGAACGTAAATTGAAGTCATTGTGCCACGTACACACTGACCATGCAAAGGGAAATCAGAACAATGCATGTACATCAAGCACAAAGCTTCTGGGTTACACGTTATCCACCATTTTATTCTCATGTGTACACAACCTCCATGGACTGAGGGAATGCTATATGGGATGGCATATTCATTCTACATCAGTAGAATTGTAACTATGGATTACACATGGTATAAATGGAGCTAGAAATGGCACAATGTATACAATCTGACAAACTCTCAACAACATTGTCAGAACCATGTCCTAGTTCCGGAATGTGGCAGCTCTGCGCCTTGCGAATCTGCTTGCTGCTGTAGCTGCCACTTTACTACCTGTAGCACGTTTTGATGCCCTTGCTGCTGCCAAGGAAACAAGGGCAACACGCATTGCACTATGCTTTGAACTGCCAATCCTTGAACCTGCTATTGAGACTGGTTCACGTGTTGTTGTTGAAGCCAACTGGCCACCTACAGCTCCTTCCTCACCTGCTGCTTGTCCGTCACCTGATCCACCTGCTTCCCCTTCCTCACCTGATCTTCCCCCCTACCCACCATCTGCTCCTACCCCATGTGCTGCTCCATCCTCAGCTGCTGCTCCCTCCTCACCGGCTGCTCCCTCGTCACCTGTTGCTCCTACCCCACTTGCTGCAACTACACCAGATCCTGGTACCTCCCGTCTTCCCTGTCCTTCCCCACCCGCTGTTGCTTCTCCCCCCCCGTCGTCATCTTCTTCCCTCCCTGTAGTGTCTGCTCCATTGCCAGCTGTTGCTGCACCATTCCCACCACCTTCTCTCCTCCGTCCGACAGTTGCATTGCTCTTCTCCGGATTCTCCTGTGTGCGGACACGTACTAGACGTGCATGAGGAAGTCGAGGCGTGACACTCATGACACGCACGGAGGGCATAACCTCCACCACATCATCGTCTCCCCCAACCGCATCCGCATCCTCCTCCTCCTCNGCCTTGCGAATCTGCTTGCTGCTGTAGCTGCCACTTTACTACCTGTAGCACGTTTTGATGCCCTTGCTGCTGCCAAGGAAACAAGGGCAACACGCATTGCACTATGCTTTGAACTGCCAATCCTTGAACCTGCTATTGAGACTGGTTCACGTGTTGTCGTTGAAGCCAACTGGCCACCTACAGCTCCTTCCTCACCTGCTGCTTGTCCGTCACCTGATCCACCTGCTTCCCCTTCCTCACCTGATCTTCCCCCCTGCCCACCATCTGCTCCTACCCCATGTGCTGCTCCATCCTCAGCTGCTGCTCCCTCCTCACCGGCTGCTCCCTCATCACCTGTTGCTCCTACCCCACTTGCTGCAACTACACCAGATCCTGGTACCTCCCGTCTTCCCTGTCCTTCCCCACCCGCTGTTGCTTCTCCCCCCCTGTCGTCATCTTCTTCCCTCTCTGTAGTGTCTGCTCCATTGCCAGCTGTTGCTGCACCATTCCCACCACCTTCTCTCCTCCGTCCGACAGTTGCATTGCTCTTCTCCGGATTCTCCTGTGTGCGGACACGTACTAGACGTGCATGAGGAAGTCGAGGCGTGACACTCATGACACGCACGGAGGGCATAACCTCCACCACATCATCGTCTCCCCCAACCGCATCCGCATCCTCCTCCTCCTCCTCATCCTCACCTTCATCATCAGTCTCCCAATTATCCTCAGGTTCACTCAGCACTCCCTCTTCCTCAACCACCTCTCCGTCGTCCTCGCTGGCATCTTCTTCTGCTTCTGCTGCAGCTGCCGCGGCCCTGGCCAGATCCTTTGTTGCTTTTCTCCCATGCCTTCTGTAGTGTTTGTGCAAGCAGACATGGCACCGCATGAGGAGCTCTAGGGTTGAGACCTTGAGCCTGTTCCTCCTGACAGTATGGATGAGCTCATGTGCAGAAAACACACGTTCATACTCAGACAAGGAGCATTGTTGTGAAAGGAGCTTCAAGGCCAAATCTCGTAGCACTAGAAGATTGCACATATAATTCAAGTGCCACTCAATGGTAGTCATCGTCCCACATTTCACTTTTGCAACTGCAGCAACAGCCTTTGCATTCCTGCACGGAGTTGCCATGGGATCATGGTTCACTGTAGTTTGCGCCAACTGGAAGACCCCAATCTCCTTCATGATCTCATCCTGCTTATCCTCAGGAACCAAAGCCTCCATCATGGCCTGCCAAGCCTGCAAGGTGGTCGCATCCTTTGACAGGTCATTCCCGAAGTGCTCTGGATGCAGCCGTCGAGCAGCGGCATACAGAGGACACAACATGTCCTTAGACCAGCGGTGGTCAAGCCTCCCCAGAACAAAGTTTACGTGGCACTCAACAACCTTCCTTCCCTTCGTTCCTTTTTTCTCGGCCAGTGCCTTCAGCTGTTCAGTACAGTCAAGCAACCCCTCGTAGATTTCACCAGCCCCCCGCACCAGGCGAGTCAGCCAAACGAAACACCTTCACCAACGGCAACAGCAGATCCTTCAGTTGTTTCACCCGTGGCCAGAAGACCTTGCGGTGTACAATCGTTCTCACCTCCTTCTTCCTACTCCTGAACCCTGCATCCCTCTGCGACCCAATCTACTTCCAAACATACAGATGCACAAAATCCTCCAACTCCTCCCTCAACTCCAACAACCTCTCAACCATGTCAAAGACAGATGCAAAGCGGGTGTCACCTGTTCTTCAGCACCTTCCCCCTGTCTTGTCCTTCAGCCATGTCCGAGGCATGGCATTGTTCTTGAAAAAGGAAATCACCTTCTCACATTTCCCAATGATCTTAGCACCCCATGGCGACTTTCCAATGTCCTTCATGATGAGGTCTATGTTATGCGCACAACATCCCTGAAAGAAAAACTTTGGGAACTTCTTCCTGAGCTCGGAAAATGATTTTTTGTTGACGGACGCATTGCCACAGATCACATAAACAACTTTGTCCTCACCCACTGCTGCAATTACTGCCTCTATCATGGAAGCAGCAAGGTCAGCATCCCTTGTCAGTGCACTGGCATCACATGAAAACAGATGGACGGATCCCATGGCATTCACTGCCATGGCATTGTAGATGGTTCTAACCTACCTGTCAGACCACTCATCCACAGCCAGGCTTGTTCTGTAGGTTGACCATCCGTGCATCAGTGGTGCATCAAGCTCTGCCAACTCTCCATCCAACCTAGGCAGCAGCTCAGTGGTCACAGTGTCCCTGCTTGGCAGTTGGAAACCGGCAGTCATCTTCTTCCCTGACTTGATGACTTCAAGGAGAATAGGTTCTCGACATAACGATACAGGCAGGGCTGCAATGGCCATCAGTTTTAAGATGTCCAGCTGGCAGCGATCAGCTGTATATATATATCGATAGATATAGATAAAGATGTCGCCTTCTCTTGTACCTCCCACAGCTTCAGCCAAGCGACAGGCTTGTCCTTCGTTCCCCACTCGACATCCTCTCCCTTGTACAACTTCGCACTGTATGGCTGCCAGCCTACTACAGGAGGAGGGAAACGCTCCAAGCCCAGAGCGTCTCTAGTTGTTGGTGGAGGATGGGGACACTTCCCCACGTTCGTGTTATTGCAAGCAAAGTGGGCGCGGATGCGGTCACATGTACTGCTGACTTTCTTTACACATGACTCACAAATGAAGCCTGCCTTCTTGCTGCGCGTCGGACTCGGTTTGCAGTGCTTAGACAGCTCCTTGGTGAGAAATTCGCCAGTCAGTGCCCTCCTCCTAAGTGGATTCCACTAGCTCGTGTCGAACTGGGCAGACACAGCAGACACTGGAGCCGTTGAGGGACTAGATGCAGCAGTAGAAGCTCTGTTTGAGCTTGGCTCAGAACTTGGTTGAGAAGCCATGGTGAGAGGAATGCCCGCCGGGTGGGACCCGGCGGCAACACCTAGTCTGACTAAGTGTTGGCTACATTGTGGAGCAGGGCGCTGTGTTGTTACTAAGACAGAAGGACGGGTTGAGTCGTCACCAATGAACTAGTTCTTGGTGCTTGATGCATTCAGGACTGCCTTGCCTTGGTAACGGCTGATTTGGCTGCCGAATGAACAGTCTGTGATCGTCGCTCGTAGACCGTCGATTCGGCAGCCTGAATGGCCAAGGAACCGATGTGGCATGTCTGCATATATTGGACCAATGTGTGTCTTGCATGTGGAGGTGGTCATGTCATCCTTTGACAGGGTGGACTGGTGGGCAATGCTCAGCTCTCATTCTTGGCTAACCTTTCTACGTCCAACCCATGCGCAGCCTCATTCTTTGACGATCATGTGGACCAATGACCGTGGTTGATATCATGAAGCGCATCTCCTTGCGGTCCTAGTCAATAACTACCTTAGTACGGTATAACTAATCGCTACCAAGCAGCAGGTTGTAGTCCATTGCTATCGTACCCGCCACGTCCACGTTGATGGTGAGAGCTCCCGCATGGATAGGTATCCCCTTGATGATACCCCATGGCTTCAACTCTCTATCCACTTGACATCTCAAACCTAACTTTGCTCGCCTCTACTACATCCAAAAGGCGCAAGATGATCAGTACCATCTATGATATTGTGGTGGAGCTTGTCCTTGCATCCACATGGGCCTTGAACTCGTGCGGCCCGATCCCCATAGCTGCCAAGTACATTGACAAGATGGGTGCGTGCTTCTGACTGTCATTGACTCAGCGGCGGCTGTCCTTGCTTCCTTCTCCTACTCCTCTACTACGACCACCTTGTCCACTGCTCCAATTGTTGCTGCCACCTCTGTTGCCTCCAAACTGTCTTCCTCTAGCGGGTTCTATAATACTCTTCTCTTCCCTGTTCTCTTCTTTTTTCCTTCCTCTCTCGACTGATCTTCCCGCTGCCCCACTACGGTTACTACAATTGCCGTTGCTATTGTTTCTGCCTTCTTCACCTCCTCTGCACCCTCTCTTGCCCCTCCCATCAGCAACCCAAGCAACTCCTCTTTTTCTACTAGAAAATCATGGATATAGTTCCACATGCTCATCTTAGTAGGGGTACTCTTCAACTGCTTCGCTAGAGAAACTCATGGCATTGACGGTGATCCTCCTTGTATGCCCCTCACATATTGCGTGCTTGCCACTATCGCATTTGATGGGTTTTCTGTACTTGCACCCTCCCATCCTGTATGGCTCGTGCCTGCTCTAGTGTGAAAGACACGTCCCTTGTGTCTAGCTTGGTGGGTAGCTTATCACAAGGCACCGATGGGTATGAAACAGTGGACACCTCCAGACATCCCTTCTCCTTGCTAGAGACCCTTGAAGTGGAGGCACCCACTCCTCCCATATAGGAGGCTGGCTTGAGCTGATGCACTGCTCTTGTTGCTGTCACGATTGCTGTTGTGCTATCAGTTGCTCCTCCCACGTGGATGAGGATGCGAGCTATCGAGGATGGTTCCTTTGTCCCTACGTATTGCAATGCACCCCTAGTGCACGTCCAGTACTGGTCGTGAGATCTGTAATGATACGTGCAGCTAGCGACATGTCCAGTATCCCTATGTAGTTCACAACTGGTGTTACTGGTTGATGCTGCTCCAAACCTGGACAGTACTGCGCGATGTGTCCTTCCTTGTGACATTGATGACACACACTTGGCCCCTGTTGCTTGTATGGAGGTGGTCCCCCCATCATTATTGGGTGACCTAGTTGCCCCTGTTGAAGTGACCCTTGTTATTGTGCCTTTGAGAGCTGCAGCCTCTTCTGTTCTACCTCTGCTGCCAGCTTCTGCATGTCTATCCAGGTTGGCTGCATCTGCTGCTACACCAGCTATTATGCTTGCTACTGCATCGGTTGTTGCATTAACTGTTTCATCTACTACTGCATCGGCTGCTGCATTGGCTATCATATCTGCTGCTGCACTGGCTGCTGCACTGGTTTCTGCATCTGCTATTGCATCGGAAGCTGCATTTGCTGCTGCATCTACTCCTACATTGGCTGTTGCATGGGCTGCTGCATTGGTTGCTACACCACCGCCACACCAGATAGATCTGGTGAGTATGATACTGCTTGTGCACAAAGCTGTGATGATCCTGAATCTGGCTGGTTGCGTGCTCCCCCGCTGTGGTACTTGTACCACTCTACGGAGCTCACATAGGCGTCAAGCGTGCGTGGCTGAGTTGGCATGATGGTAACCTGGGTGCCCTGGTCGAGTGCTGCAAGAAAGTGGTCTACCATCTTGGTTTTTGGGTACGTGGGGAGCGTGGCCACGAGATAACGGATCTGGTTGGCGAGTTCTCACATAGTCTGCTCCGACCTCCGCTGTAACTACTCCAAACGCCACAGGTTTCATGCAATCACCTCCTCAACAGCTGGCCTGACATACATTAGAAACTTAGTCCAGAATTGATGGGCATCCAAAAAATTTACTTGAGATGTCCACTCCCTTGCTGCTCCACTTGGAAAATTCTTCATGTACCCTAATTTCAAGTCCTTCATGATCCCTTGAAAGTTAAGTGTCAAAAGATTCTGCACCCTCTCAGCTCATATCACTGCCATACCTGGGTCTCCATCATACTTCTCTGGCTGACCAAGGGATGCGACAACAGCATTTCCATTGGCACCCTTGGTGCCACCCCCCTCTACTCCCCCTAAGACCCCTTGCCTTTCCCTCTTACTGGGCCACTGACTGCCTTTTTGCACTCCTCCCCCCTTCTTCCTCTACGACATTTGCGAGAGACCATCAATCAACTTCGTCACAGTAGTTAAAGAGGGTGACTCCCCCTTCCCCTTAGCTGTGATAGTGGAGATGCTTCTGACCAGCGCACCTCTCCCCTCTTCCCTTAACTCTTCCGGTTCCCCTTCTCTACCCTGAACTCCAAACACTGGCGACGGACGCGGGTAAGGGGGGGATGAGTCTCCCTCCTTACACCTTTTTGCTCCATTTAAACCTTGTCCACGTTGTTGCAAATCACATATCACACCTTCTACTTTGTTCGACGCCAAATGCCACCACACACCATACTCCAACAGTGTGGCTCGGACAAGAAACATAAATGGATGCACACTTATCCTATGGCACACCTGTCGGTGCCCCTAGGGTGATTTGACTTCACGACTGCGGGATAGAATGGAACACACCATGCCCCACTGCCGACAGTGGGTCTCACAACTCAAACGAGAACTCCTTTCGTCACTTGTTTTGGGATAAAGAGACTACACCAACATCATGTTTTACTCATAGCACACAACAAGGCACGCAACTTCCCGCACAACATACCATCCTCCTTTGCCTCCACTCCTCCGGCCTTCCACTCCTCCTCAATATTGTAATGGTTCAAGAATTGGGCCTTTTCTACCCGTCCTCCCACTCTTCATTTGATGGCCTGCTTGTCCTCTTTAGGGGCTCGTTTGGAGCCCATTTTTTTCTCTTTTTCTTTTTTGATTATTTTTTCCTTTTTTAAATAGATAATAAATCTCCTTGGCACAAGTCAGATGCAAGCCTCCCTTACCACCTCAATTTCCACACAAGACAAGAATGTTCACCCCCAATCCCAAAGATAATTCAAGAGATGCAAGTGCACGATGACCCTCACACACTGGCCATCATCCCCTTCCAAGTACATGGCTGTCCTTCCTCCCCTAGTCTTGCCCACCAATGACACCCCTTATACAGAGATACACACTTTCAGTCACCTAGCCATGGTGTCCGTGCTTGTAATGTCACTTGTTACACACGGATACAAGTTTTCTGTTCACCCAATCATTGGAAGAGAAATGAAGCAAAGAAAGGTTATACAAGGTCAAGATGTGCACACTCCCTTGACCGTGTCACCCCCGCTGCACCTGCAACTAGCACACTATCACAGATAATACTCCATTCAGACCATTGAGCATATCACGGACATACGGCCAACACCTTGGTGTATACCTCCCGAGGGGCCTCCGAGCCTTAAGGGGCCAAAATCTCGACCAACTCGAAACCCCACACACTCTTTGATATACACCCTTAGCACTTGAAACAAGCACAATGAAACAAACTGGACTGAAAATGGATTACCAAGCACTCCTTGAGCACTCAACATAGGTCTCTGTGCACGCGTCCCAAAGAGCCTCCGAGTCTAAGGAATGGAAATCCAGACCAACTAAAAAGTTCTGAAACTCTTTGATATACGCACACGGCACCTAAAATAAGCACAATACAATACGTTTCACTCAAAATGTGCAACCGAGAACTTCTCGAGCACAGGTAGTAGGTCTTGGTACGTGCCTCCTGAAGAGCATCAGAGTGCGAGGGGCCAAAAGCATGACCGGCTCGAAACATAAAAAATTCTTCAATATGCATATTTGGTACCTGAAACAAGCACAATGCAACAATTGTTGCTCAAATCAATCAACCGAGTACTTCTCACGCATACAACGCAGGTCTCAATGTACGTCTCTCAAATAGCCTCCAAGTTTGAGGGACCAAAACTCCGATCGACTAAAAACTTAAAACACTCTTCAATATGCACACCTTGTGCTTGAAAAAAGCACAATGCAATAAATTTCACTGAAAACTGGCAAACAAGCACTTCTCGAGCATACAATGTAGGGCTTCTTGAGGCCTTGGGGAGTGACTTACCACCTCCCGGAGAATCATTTTCTTTCAGATATTTTTACTCTCCTCTTCTCCTTTTGTGACACACTCACTAGTAGTAGGCAACCACACTGACTTCCTACGACTTAGGACTTGGCGTTTCGACATCCGAGCACGAAACACGAATTTTTCTTTTAAGAGGGTCTGCATCGTGTACCACCCACTCCAATTCCTACTGCTTTTATATTTCAGACTGTGTTTTTTAGGGTTTCAGCTTATGGATGAAAGATGATACCTATGCCACAATGTACATGCACATAACAAACATGGCTCTGATACTAAGGAAATGCTAGCGACAGAAAACACATACTAAAAAAAATTGATGGTCGTCCTCACCGTCGTATCGGGAGTACTCTGGATCCTACAAACCACACAAGTGTGTAGGAGAATTGGACCAGCGCGGCGTATAGGAACCCTCACCCACCCAACAACCATAAAGTGGAAGAGCGCGGATGCTCGAGTACACTACATACACACTCACTCAATACCACGACAAACCCTCGTGCTTGTAGACATCAATTACCAGTCGTAGGACCTGAAACCAGACCCTTTGGTTCCAAAAGGGTTTCCTACCTACTATGCTGTCAAACTACAACAATGGAGGAACTTCCTCCATGAAGACACGCATAAACTATTGCTCCTATCTAACGACTAAGCGTGGAGTGATGAGCCACCCCACATCCTCGACTCACACATACACACGCACACACACACAAAGCTTCCTCATACACAATGCTTCGACAAAGGCTCCTACTAGTCCTCATTCAACACACAGCGACTTGTCGAGATCACACCTCACTCTAACATCACGCACTCTACGAGGGATTGGGCAATACACCTCTAACACTCACAGTCTTGAGATAGCAGAACAACCAGGCTTACACGGCACGACACACGGCACTACGCAATAATCAATCGTCTGATATGATCTTGGTTCTTGTTGCGTGTGAGAAGAGCACCTTATACTCCTCCCATGTCTCATGTAGGTACCGTCCTCTGGTGTGCTTTGGTCTCGACAGACGGTCGGCCCGTCCACCTTGGTGGCACGCTCGGGTTGATGTTTCACCAAATCCGATCCACACCACCTTCCATATTCCACCAACACCACATATGTGTAAAAGAAATCCGCGTGAGCTGCCCATCCCAAGTGCAAGAAAAGCTTGATAGCCGACCCATCCTCTCTGAGCGCCATGTGACAGTAAGGATTCGCTTACCCGACCTGAACACAATTCCATACTACAATGTAGGATCCAATGGTCCTAATTAAAATTACACAGCTCTGTGCCATGGCTTGTACTCTCTAACCGTTTGCATTAGCCACGCATTTGGGCCAAGAGGCGCGGATCTAGAACCAAAAAAAGCTCCACTAGTCCTACCAGAAACCTCAACGGTCTCTCACGGGGTGGACGGGTATTGCCAACCATGTTGCGACGGCCCGGACCTCCTCAAGGCCTCATGCAACAGGGTCCTCTTGCTTCGCATCCGGCCCTTCTCGTTCCTGCAAGAAACCCTGCCATACTTATAAAACCACGCCGTCCATGGGCACGGATCTCCACTCACGCACCACGTTCATCACTGTCGACTTAAGTAGAAGCAACACATGGGACTGTCCAAATCAGCATTACAGCCTCCATATGCACTCACACTAAATTCTGACAAGGACCTTAGGAGCGCCTCAATCCAAGCTTTCAAATGCTACCTCCAAGTTCATATTTTGACATATATTCACACCGCCACATGCATTCTGCTCAACCTGGGGAGCTCAAGAACTTGCACCCACCCGCATGAGCCACAAGTCCATCTCAACCCTTGCCTAAGAAACCCAGACTCACCACCCCAACAGGCCTTAAGAATGTGAAAATCAACCTCCTCGTTGCTCCATCCTCATCCGAGTTCCATCCGCGAGCATGCATAGCGCGTGCCTCAAGCCCTTGGCAGCGGCGTCTTGTCTCTCATGGCCAAGCGGTTGCATAATCACCTATAAATTCTAACTCCATGGCGTCTCAACTTAAAAACGTGGAGGATGGAGTGGTTTAGCCTACGATGGGTGAATGTTGCATCAATACCTCGCTTCGAACGGCATCCCTCTAAAACAATGAGCGGGTCTGTACGGTTCCAGGAAACATGAGGGTTCATGCATAGGAACGTCACGAGCAACGAATGGAGAGTAGCAGCAAGTGGAGTGAGATCCTTGTTTGAATCCAACATTGCTTTGGAACATACATATAACATAGACTAGACCCCACTCCTCTCACAAGTCCGCCAAAGCGCGACTCTGGTTTTCCATCCCCAAAACCATCAACTAGTCTAAAAACACTACATCCAATTAGGTGAACTTCAACCCCCTTGCCCTCTACGAGCACCTCGTATGCTGAAATTTTCAAGTAGAAGCTAGGACTGGCACTAGTCTCTACTCTCCCTAAAATTCCCCTCAAACAAAACTGTTTGACGAATATTTTCCTTTCTCTTCTGTCTTCCAATATTGTGATGGTCTCCATTTGTTTTTTTTGTTGGCCTCCAAACTTGAAATTGGTTCAGCGGCCTTCTCTTTTACCTTTGTCTGTAGCTTCCATGAGGCACCCTTTCGTATTCTTTTTCAAGCGCAAAGAACAAGGGTGGAGCTCTCCTTCTGCCTGGTTGTTCAGTTTGCTGAGTCAGCATTGGAATTTCTCGCAAATCCATTATGTTTTCCCTGTCGCACCATGCATTGAAATTCATACCCGCTCCCCCTTTTGCTACGTCCAAGTTGTTAATGATGTTTCGTCCATCCCCTGGAGGGGGAGAGAAGAATGTGGACCCCGGGGTCAGGGTTTGGGGGAAGGAGTTGATGGATGATCCGACAATTATCGAGCGAGGAATAAAATTACGAGAAGAGGAATTCGACTCCGGGAAGTGACGAAGCATGGAGAAAGTATTGTGGCGGACACTGTGATCCGCCCAGACCTACCGGGAGGGAAGGACGGCGGCCCGAAGCTGGTTTTATGGCAACGGAATTGCGGCCGAACCATGAAAGGAGGAGCGGTGCTCGAGGCGCCTTATCCAGAGGCGCTTTGATGTGCAAGCCGCAAGAAGTGAGCCAGCTAGCGGGATGCGAATGGTGGGAGGACGATGCGAGAAGAAGGATAAGATGGGAAGAATAAGAGCAGATAGATGTTGTCAAACCCACTGCTGACCGACTGCCGACGATGAATTACTGAGACGCTCAAAACCCGACGCTAAGACTGCGCTCGACCTGATCACAGACGACTGCCAGTCAACGACCGAGGCCGGAGTGAGAATTCTCGGAGTCCGAGAATCCAATCCCGCCCTGTCTCGGGACGAGACGCTTGCCACTCGCAGCATCTATTTGCTGACTCCCCATCCAATCCGGGTGTGAGAAGACGAGCTCCGTAGCCATCAGCAAGACCGAAAGATTGCTGCCCCTCCGTTGAACCAGACCGTCGAGCGGGACCTGTGTCCCGTCTTGCGACAAGTTAGATTAGGAAGTTAGGCTGGGCTAGGCATGTGGGAAGTGTGTGTACGTGTGTGTGCGTGCGTGTTTGTACAGCCATCCCCGGATGGGAAGGCCGCTTCCTGAAGAGCACGTCACGGAACCATCATGGCTTGGTCCTGAGTTTCCGTGGGAACTCCAGCCGCCCAGCTCAAGCAGAGCCGCCCGAGATTCGCCGGTGACCTTCTATGCCATCTGTTGTTGCTGCAATGTGCCCCATCGGCTCGGCGCGCGAACGATCCTGGGAGTGATGCAATGGTCCCATCATCCTGCTGGCGGGGTCCTGGAGCAGTTCTGGCAACCATGGCTTCAGAGACTTCCCCGTGACGACGAGCCCCGTCCCATGGAGAGTTGGCAAGAGGTTACGCGTGACGTCCAACGGCGTGCCGCTGAAGCAGCTGAAGAACGGGCCAAGGCGTTCCGAGCCTATCAGCGGTATCGACAAGAGCTCTTCCGCAGAAGCAGCTGAAGAACGGGGGAGGACCTGGCACATGTCAATTCTCGTGCAATTCGGCGCGTTGATGGTCCATTGGAGTTGCGTCGTGCCGCCCCATGGGCGAACAACCAAGGCGGCGCGAACTGCACGGTTCTTGCGCAAGGGCCAGCTCCGACCGATGATCCGGCGGTGCAGGAAGCCTATATTTTGCGTACTATGCTCGGTGACATGTAGGATAGTGACTGCATGTGTAGAGAAGAAGTGCTGATTGTGTGTATATTTCCTTGATTGAATGCAAATACGTTGATTGACTAATTTGCCACGTTTGTACTGTTGGAAGAGATTCTCATGGTGAATGTCGCGTTGTCCGGTGCATGATTGACCGTCAGAGACTAGACATTGAATGAACATAATAGCTTGAACAATCACGTTGATCATCTTGAGGCTTGTCATAGTTGGGGCAGAAGAAGTGTGGGTTAATCCGGAATAGGAATACGCATGATATATCCCTAGCATTGATTTGGTGAATGATCCATCGAGTAACTAGGAGGAGAGAAAGAATCTCCCGGTCAATGAGAAGTGTTTGGAACGAGCGGGATAAAAGAGTGACATAGGATGAGAATGGGTGCGGAGTTGCGAGGATAGGGTAGCACAAACCGCGACCGAGAGTAGATACCTGCCTGCTGTCAGACCTGATTCCGACCGACGGCGGAAAAGGGTATAACAATGTTAATGGTGCGGTGAGCGTGGACTCACTTGTTTTCTGTGACGAGTGTGGCAGGTCCCTTCACATCAGTCTACAATCCAGAGTGCGGTTCTCCAAGGAGGAAGCCGTTGGGTCTCCGACTGGATGGAAGGCACCGCGGTAATCTATCATCCCAACCTCAATGATTCCCTTGAGTGCAGTGGTGCCCTCTTGCTAACCTACGGAGCGCAAGGACAGAGCGACCGTGCCGGTGAATCATTTGGCGACACCGTTGGTGGCGCGAGGACGCGTCCCGGAGAAAGGCAAGATGAGGCGAGCCGGCACCGCGCGTCGTTATGAGAGAAGCACATAAGATCCTCCAGGGCTAGATCCCAATTGATGATTGGTCCCCGCAATTGTACAACGAAGAGAACGAGATGGATCCCGACGAAGAAGAAGAATTCCTCCTACGACGTCTAGAGGAACTCTGTGAATGGAAGGCTACCCGACAAGCATAGTTGGCCAAAGCAACACAAGAAGATCCAGAGGATGACGACACGCACCACCACGACGGGCAGCGTGACTCTATGCAAGTGGAAGACTACGTGTCCAATGAAGAGCAGGAGCTTGTAGTAGACGATGGGCACGTTCTGCTCCATGACGTCACGACGCCAGACGGAAGAACCGTTTACGAGGCAGTGGATATGACACCCGTACAGAACGCACAGCGGTGCCTCGAATTCTCTACCCCAAGGATGTCCTTGCCAGCGCCCTCTGTTACCCATGAGGGAATGTGCAGACCTAGACGATGTCCAGGAAGACCAGGCAGAGGAAGAAGAAGCATCGCTGGATCACCCTTTGGTGCAGGCCTTACACGCCCTGCATCAGCCTGTCACTTTCTGTCCTTGGGCATTCCCATCTCGCCCAATCGTTCACCCTTGTCGGCCGGCCTCGGACAGCGGTGTATCGCCACCACGTACAGAGAGGAACCCGGAGGTCGTGGAACAACGGACAAGGGAAACCCGACGGGAAGGCCCATCCATCATGATCTCAATTCAGCCAGATACTGGGAAACAATCCCAAGCCCAGGAGCAAACGAGCAAAACATCCTCCGTTTTGGGAGCATTGCGACGCCGAGAAGTCCCAGCTCAACGAGGGACTAATGCTTCATCCACGGCCGGACCCACTAGACAAGCACGGACCTGGGGAGAAGCGCACATCTCAACGGGGGCTCTGTCAACCAAATATACAGTACCACCTGTCCAGTCAAAGGCACAGTTATCTCATCATCAAGCAAGCAAACCGACAGCCACACATATGGCAGGAAGACTCCAGCAGAGACCACGAGCGACTGGTGGTTTAACTACACCTAGACAAGGATCAGTGGCTCGTGGAGGCAAGCAATACATCGTGCGAGTACAAGCAAGTTCAGCAAGACAGCACGTAGGGAGTTCTGGACTTGGAGGAACCGATGCAGGACATGTTTGACCGGGGGAGGGGGAATCGCTTCATCGGCTGGTACTAGGGCAGTTGGCCTGGCGCAAGCACATCGACCCCACCTGGGGGCCCCGCCACGAGCACAGGTGCAGGTGGTGCCTCCGCAGGATTTGACTTTGAATCTAGCGGCGAAGGCTTCTTACACTCTCCCAAAGCTCAACGTCTTCAAGGGTGAACTAGAGGAGGACCCAGCTATGTGGCTGTCCACGTTGGGTACCTGTCTCGACTATGGGCTGTTATCTCCTGACTACATTGTCCCAGCGGTACACCTAGCACTGCAAGGGAAAGCTTTGGAGTGGTTCACAGTAGAGCATACGGAACGTCCATTTGCTGACTTTGATGATCTGGCAAAACAGGATGACCAAACAATTTGACCCCATGAGCATGGAAGAAGCAAAGTTCCAGATTCGCACCATCCGCATGAAGGCCCGGGAAAACATCAAGTTACACAACAACAAGTTCACCAATATTTGGAAGCGCTACATCAACATACCCTTGCGCATGATTGAAGAATATTACCGTGATTCCCTTGTCCCGGCGATTGCCAACACGTTGGACCTGCGACAATTTAGCACACTGGACGCGCTGAAGGAGGAAGCGGAACATTAGCAAAGGGAAATCAAATGACGCGCGGCTCAAGAACAGTCTGCTCCAAAGGAACATGTGGCGTCCACCATTCGCATGCCCGTGGGAGCTTCAGCACCCAACCCGATGAACCCCCATAATTGCCCATCTGGGAGTTGCTATGGGTGCGGAGAATTCACCCATCGGCGTCAGGAATGTCCCAATCCCACCCCGATAACCGGCATACCACCCCGAGGAACACAATACCGGGGACGCGGACCAGCTGGACCAGGACCTGTTGCTGCCCTGCAAGCGATCGGCCCCAACGTCAATACCCGTCCCTCGGGTGAGACGGGCAATGGGCCGGCACAATGTAAAGCGTATGCGCAGCAGAGGGAGATGGGAGAGATACCAGCTGCTACTCAACCATCTACTTCAGACACGCCTGCAGGGAATGTGAAGCTAGGTCTTCCCCGCTCTAAAGAACAGACTACGGAGACTCCTCCGACGGCTGCAGAACAAGAACTGGTCACGGTGCCACAAGCACAAGGCGTGGAAGGCTGGTCAATCACAGAAATGTATGAGCACATGCATAAATTCAAGGAGCGACAGGAGCGGACCGCAGTAGACCTACAAGCATGTGTCGAAGCGCGCTCGATTTGCCTACCGCGTCAGATTCTAATGATTCCTCTGAAGCCTCCAACTGAACCACGCGCGCGCTCCTCAAGGTGCTCCACGCCTCCGTGTGGCTAGAAGGTGACCTTTGCACCATCGGCAAACAGCAAACCCATGGGCGATGCCTTGGCCTCCTTCCACCGCCCCTTCCAGGAGGTATCCCTGGGGGAGTATTTACGGCGAAATCCCACCCATCTCCCAAACTTCGCAGCGGTCCTGCAGGAGGCGCTTGCTTCGTCAGCAGTCGAGCGACTCGCTGATGTGGCACTTCTTTTGCTTCAAATTCAAGTGGGACATATGATGGTGCCCCGTCATCATCGTGTAGCATCACGCAATTTTCCCCGAGTAGAATTATCACGTTGCATGGTATCAACCAATGATTTGCGAGGAGAACGTCGTATGTAGACGTCGCACACACTTGTACCAGTAGGCTCTGGTGAATATTTCTGACCTACAGGGGAAATAAGTCAATCTGTCCTTCCGATTGGGTGACTTATCCTTCCGCGGTTCCAAAGAAGAGGTCAATGGGCCGAATGAGGTTCGACCAATTGAGTTGCTGGATGACGCGCACGGCGATAGTGGTGTGTGTCGCTCTAGTGTCCACGATGGCGATGATTTTTACGCCGACGATCCATACAAAGCACGAGACCACCGTGCAAATGAAATCCGGCAGCGGTTGGCGACAAAGTGTCATCACTCGCCAGGCGAGGGCTCCTACATCAGGCTATCATGGATGATTCTTCGAGTGGTATCAACGTGATCCCTCATCATGCGGTGACTTGTCAACTTGAGCCAACAGCTCACCCTCCACCCGGATGGTGCCAGCGTAGCGTTAATCTCTGCAAAGAAAGTCTCCAAATGCGTAATTTGCCTTGGTAGATGAGTAAGGACCTCCATCCAGGGCAGTGCGAGGTACGTCCGGTCAAAGAACCGCCGGATAGCATCTGCCACTGATTGGAAAATCTTGTTTTGTGGCGTCGCCGTCGCGACTGGCCGGGAACGTGCCACGGGTACTGGAGAAGGATCGCACCGCATGCTGCGGAGCCAATCTCCATATTCCTTGTGCGTCCATCCTGGCACATCCTTGAATGGATCAGTTCAGCGCCGCACATTGATGTGGCCAATGTCCGGGTTGTACTGAGGAAAGCCGTCAAGAGGGTACACCCAGCGGTACTCTTCATCGGTGAGATCGCGCGCCTGTCCCTGAACAATGACTTTCCCACAAGGAGGGGGTTCATCCGAAAATGGTCCATCTTCGTATGATGATGCGTCATGTGCGGTACGGTCCTTCCATCCTTCATGTGGCAACCGGCTGAGCGCATCTGCAGTGCGATTTACAAATGCCGGTTGATATTTTATGGTGAGATTGTATCCTTGTAGAAGTAGGGCCCATTTTCCAATAATGCCTTCATGGTTTTGCATCAACCATTGGAGGGCCTGGTGGTCTGTGAGGATGGTGAAGGGTTGCCCATTTTTCACGTAGTCTCTATAGAACTGGATAGCCCACAAGACTGCTAGGAATTCTCCTTTAACAGGAGGATACTTGGCTTTGGCGTCGTTGAGTGCACAGCTCCCGTAGCACACAACCCTCGTCATGCTGTCACCTCCTCGTTGGGACAAAATGGCTCCAATACCTTCCTGTGAAAAATCTGTGGTGATGACGAATGGTAAGTTGAAGTATGGGAATTCCAACATTGGTGCCGTGATGAGGCGGTGTTTGATCTCGACCCATGCAAGTTGACAGGCCTCTGTCCATTCAAAAGGTTTATCTTGATGAGTGAGGCATTGCAAATGACGAACAATCTTCGCATGGTTGCGGACGAATTCATGGTAAAAACTGACAAATCCCAGGAAAATCTTCACATGAGATGATGTAATGGGGGGCTCCCATTCACGGACTACCGCGAATTTAGTAGGGTCTGGGGATATGCCCTCTGCGCCAATGATAAATCATAGGAACTCCATGCTATCTGCCCCGATGATACACTTGGCGGCCTTCAACCGAAGGTTGGCAGATCGAAGGGTAGAAAATACGGCATTCAGTGAAGCCATGAGTTCCTGGAAACTGAATGCTGCAACCACGACATCATCGACGTAACAGCAGGCGTTGGGAACATCACGCAACACTTGATCCATGACGCATTGAAATGTAGCACTGGCATTGCGCAACCCAAAGGGCATGCGAGTGAAAGCATAGAGTGCGTATGGGGTAATGAAGGCCGTCTTCAGCATAGAGTTTTGATCCATAGGGATAGTATGGAAGGCAGATTTGACGTCAAGCTTGGCAAACCAACTCTTCCCGCGCTGTCGTTCTTGGATATCCGTGACAAGGGACATGGGGTAAGCGTCCTCCATAGTGACTTTGTTGAGGTCATAGAAGTTGACACAAAACCGTTTAGTGCCGTCCGGTTTTCCCACGATCACCAGATTGGAACGCCATGGACTTTCCACTTCAACGATGACACCCTGCTCCTTGAGCTCAGGAAGGGCTTCATTGATGATTTCGTTTTGGTCTTGGAGTAGGCGACAAGCCCTTTGTTTGTGTTGAGGTGCGTCTCCTATGTTGATGACATGGACAGTGACGACTGCTCCGATCTCCGTTGATTTGCCTACAAATACCTCCTCGTGGTAAGTGAGAAGCTCTTTGACTTCTTGGCTTTGCTCCTCTGTCAGACGTTCATGGAGCATATGGTCCCATCGTTGGAAATGTGAGGCTGTGGATGGTGGGGGTTCCTCGTTCCCCACCAGACCAGCTCCAAGATCAGGGTCAGGGTCCCAATAATCATAGACCTGAAGATTGAAGTTTCGGGAACCACCTGGTGTGATCGTGAGAGACTTGGGTTGACGGGAGGTGACTCGTCATCGAGGCGCAGCCATCCGATATCACTCATGGGTTCTTCGTCAGACTCGTATAAGTCAACATCTTCATAGAGAGCAGTTTCGTTGTCACACACCAGCATCTTCCCTTTGCGTTTTGCCTTTTCAAGATCATCTGGAGTCATGGGTTGCTTGGTCGTTGGCACAAGTGGGCGGTCCAAAACCAAAGGAGGCCCCGAAGGAGTTGGGGTGATTGGTACTCGACTGAAGCCGCTGATGTAGTGATCCATCGTGGGGGAAATAGCCAGCCGGGGGATTATGCTGAAGATTTGGGTAACGGGCCCACGGGGAGCTGCGGTCGATCATCCGCCGGAGCAACTTGTCCTAGCTCGGGGCATGGCTGCTTGGATGTGGGCATTGGATCCATCGTCTCCTCGTCCCTCACCGGTGGTGAGATGATGGGAGGCGTGTTATGCTGTGGGAATGCCATGATGGAATTCTTAGCTGCATGGTCCTCGGCGCGGGCTTCCTCCAATGAGAAGGGGTGACCAAACTTTGTAGGCATCGACGTCCTCGGGTCCACAATTAGTGCTGCACAGGTAGAATAGCCTGATGATTTCAACTGCATAACCCCGTCAGCATAGAACATGCCTTCTTGTCTTGGAATGAGGTAGTCTGTCCCTAGCAGGACGTCATAGGTGCGGGCGACCGTGACCTGCACCCGCATGGCCTCGTGGATGAGACCCGCCTGCAAGGGAAGGCTATCGATGATACCATGTCCTACATCCATGCCACCGGATACATTCGTAAATACTTTGGTTGTTGGCTGGATCCTGTGTTGTTAGCCGACCGCTTGCAGGACCTGAAGTGTCACCGTGGTGTGAGTGGCCCCAAGGTCGATGATTGCTAGGAACGTTTTGCCACACATCCACACAGAACAGCTAGCCACTTCATGATCAGGAGCTTGCATTAATGGTGGTGCAAGGGGGATTGGTCCCCATACCCATGTGGTTCCGCTCGAATACATATAGCACATGCGGGAAATCAATCCACCAGAGCACGCTTCACAAGAATCACTGCTAACGCACCATCATCGTCTACAAATAGCAGCGATTCTCCGGAGGAACATGCACCGTATCCAACGGAGGTGCATGCCCGTACCTTCCGACGCATGCGAGCGTGGAAGGAAACCTTGGAGGACGTCGTTCTTTTATAGGAACACACCCACGCGCAATCGCGGGAGATCAGTGGTGGGCATTCCACGCGTCGACATAACCCAGAGCCTGACATGCCTCTTGCCCTCTGACGTCCAAGGCGGCAGGCTCAGCCCGTCCGATCGCCTCGGATTGCTCGGGCGGTGTCTCGCGGTTCTTGACGGCAGCCCTCAACAGGCCACAAACCTGCTCACCTGACCCACCGCATAAGCAATGTCAGGTCGCATTCCCACCATCGCGTACATGAGGCTCCCAACAACGGACTGGTACGGAATGGTTTGCAGCTTCCGCCGGTCTGCCTCGTTGCTTGGTGACATGGTGGAGGAGAGCTTGCAGTCGGAGGGCATGGGGGTGCTGACGGGTTTGCAGTCCTCCATGTTGTAGCGCTTCAAGACGTCCATGATGTACTTGGTCTGGCTGAGCTCGA
>SZWC01011849.1:41636-57829 GCA_023375785.1 Penium margaritaceum
GTCCGTAAGGACCTCCTGCGAGGAAGAACACATGATGAGATCGTCCACGTACAATGCCACGAGCAGCAAACCACGTTCGTCCTCCCGCACATAGACGTTGGGGTCATTCTTGCAATGTGCAAAGGAGATCTCAGCCATGAAGCTGTCCATCTCCTTGTACCAGATCCGTGGGGCCTGTTTCAGCCCGTACAACGCCTTCACCAGCTTGCACACCTTACCCTTGGGTTCTTTGACACCTTCCGGTACCTCCATTAGCACCTCCGTGTCGAGCTTCCCATAAAAGAAAGCTGTCTTCACATCAATCTGGTGGACCTCAAGGTCTTTGGCGGCAGCGACGGCAAGCAGGGACCTGATTGAGGCAAACGTGACAACCGGTGCGAAGGTCTCGTCATACTCAGACCCTGCGCGCTATGAGAATCCGTTTGCCACGACCCTTGCCTTCTACTTGTCAATGCTATCATCTTGCATTCGCTTCAACCTGAGTACCCACTTTGAGCCCACCATTTGAGCGTTAGCGGGTCTGTCCACCAGAAGCCATGTGCCATTTTCTTCAATGGACGCGAGCTCGCTGTCCACCGCCTCCTTCCACTTGGCCGCATCGGGCCTTGCCAGCGCCTCAGCCACAGTGAGCGGCTCTCCCTGAGCCAAACAGAACCAGCTCAGTCCAGTCCAGCTTCCGATGTCAGCGTCGTACTTTGGAGTTTGTTTTCTTTGTCATGTGCTGCGACGTTGCATTGCTGGTGGATCTTCGCACTGCTGTTGCTCCTGTGCTGCAGGCTGCCCTGAAGTTAAGTTTTCTTCTTTTGAAGAGCCACTGGCCTCCGAGCTGTTTTCAGAGGCCTCGGACATCTCCGACTCTGTGTCGGAGCTCTCCGTTGCGTCAGCCTGTGCAGCCGCTCTCCCTGCCACACCACTGTTCTTCACGGCCTGCTGTACTGGCACCACTTGCCAGTTATTGGGAGCTTGATCTCCTGACTCCAGTAGCACCAACCACTCTCCCTGTTTTGGAGCTTGCGTGGGATCAAGCATCTCTTCCTTGCCTGGTTTCCTTTCGTCTAAGGTTACGTCCCGGCAGGTGATGAGTCTTCTTCCTGCCAGGTCCCACAGGCGGAAGGTCTTGTGGGCCATCTCATAGCCCACCATAACGCACTTTCACGCTCTTGCATCCAGCTTGCCGGCACCCTCACCCGCCTGGACCTTTGCCCATGCGGTGCAGCCGAATACTTTCAGGTGTGATGCGTCCGGCTTCTTCCCTGACGAAACGTCTTGTAGCGTCATCTGTTGCTTTCCCTTATTCTTTCCGCGCCTGCCCAGAGCAGCCGCAGGATTCAGGTTGATGAGATAGCATGCCGTTCTTGCCGCTTCCGCCCAGAACCGCGTGGAAGCTTTGCATCAAAAAGCATGCTACGCACCATACCGAGGATGGTCTGATTCATCCGTTCGGCAACACCATTGCTCTATGGCGTGTAAGGCGTTGTGGGCTGGTGGTTGATCCCATGTTGCCACAACCAGCCCTTGCATGCCTCGTACTCTCCACCGTTGTCGCTTCTCATCGCTTTGACTTTCTTTCCGGTCTGCCGCTCCACCATGGCGACAAACTCCTGCAACGTTTCTCCAACCTCTCCCTTTGCTTTGAAGAAGAAGATCCACACCTTGCGGCTGTGGTTGTCTATGAAGGTCAGAAAATACTTGCTACCACCGTTTGACGCCGTGCGAAAGGGTCCGCACATGTCGGTGTGAATCATGTCAAGGGCTGATTCTGCGCGGCGACCATTGCACTCAAAGCGCGTTCGCTTGGTCTTGCCTTGGAGGCAAGGTTCACACAGGCTGCCACACCTAACCGCATCCTTCTTGCAACCATCCATGCCATGGACCAGCTGTTGTTGCTGGATGACTTGGAGCGTACTGTTTGCAACATACCCAAAGCGTCTATGCCACGGATCAGCGTCTTCGTCTATTGTGGCAGATGATGCTTTTTCAGTTTTTGTTGGTGTGCTCTCCTGAGTGGGTGTCGAGACCACTGCCTCCGCAGCACCCGCATCACCCTCGTTTTGTGAGCTCTTTGCTGCCGTTGTCTACGATACGTTAAGTCCGTCAACCCATGGAACCTGTGCCACAAGATCTTTGTTGGCGTAGAGGACCTTGATGTCCTCATTCCTGGCGATGACCGCCTTCTTCTGCATGAATACCACCGTCATGTCGTTGTCCATTATTTTTTACACGGACAGAAGGTTTGCCGCAAAGGATGGCATGTAGACCACATCACGTAGCTGTAGATCCTTCTCCGCTCCATTGAGGCTGATGCTCACCAGCTTGTCGCCCACGCCCTTTGTGTTCACCACGCTTGTTATACCCTTTTCCGCCAGTGGCCGGAATCGGATCTGACAGCATGCAGGGTTTAGCTCTCGGTCACGGTTCACACTGCGCTATCCACTTCGCGTCCTACGTTGCTCCTTTTCCCCGCTTCTTTTCTGCGTATTCCCACTCTCACTCATTCGACGGATCATTCACCGTATTCAATGCGAGGAATATGTCACACATGTCCCTGGTCCTAACAAGTCACCAACAACTAGTTCAACTTTGTGATTATACTAATTTTGTTCACTAGCATTCCACCACTGGGGAGCAATCATCCGCCGAATGACACTAATTCTGCTAACACGTTCCCTCCCGATGTCATACGTAGGGTGACCTGAACATCACCGTGGTTATTCTGGTCGTAATCTTTCTCACCATTTCATTACTGACGGGCAATCATTCACCGGACAAGATGATGTCCACCAAGTTATTCTATCAACGGAAACAGAGCAATGTGGACACTCAAACTTGGTTGTTTTTAGTCCATGAATACACACCCATGTTGACTNACTTCGACTTCCGACTTTAGGGGATCAAGTCGGAGTCGCTAAGTCGATCAAAGTCGACGTCGACGTCGACATGACTTGACCCCCTCTTGCATGTCAGGCACTTTTTTGCCCCAACTTTGGTTCTAGACCACTTGGACCAGGGCAGTGGATGTGAATTACGAGGTCGAGATCGACCACGGCGAGCACAAAACAGCCTCGCGGCAGGTCTGCCGAGCCTTGCTCGCTCGGTAGGGTGAGATATCCCACGGGGGATTAGCTATCCTCTACAACTGGTATGTCAGCATCAAACCTGTCATCAGACATGCACTTGCTACGTGGAAAATTCATGGCGGACGCATGTTGACTGTGTGGCAAAAACACATCGCACTCGTGTGACATTTTGCGGCTATTGTTGACCAATAGGCAGGCACATAACAAGTTTTACATCTTCATGGGAAGGACATGACATGTCCTGCCAGCCTGGACGAGGCTGCACAGGATCCACCTGTCGGGTCAGGTGGTGTGGGTGTCTAGGTATCCGAGTCCATGCACTTGTTGTTTCAATCTTGCAAGCTTCACCAACATGGCTGGCGGGGCCAGTCAGGCCACCTCCAGTTCTCAGCCATCTACCTCGGCCAGACCACCTGTTCTGGCTGGTGACTTCCTCATCCGGGCCCTTAGCAAGTTTTTCAGGCCTGTACCAACTCAAGGCGGCTACCCCGGACTGTAATGTGGGCCATGCAAAAAGGTGGCCTCAGGCGGATCCGACCGAATGCGCGGTCATTTCGGGGCTGCAGTTCATAACATTGCTAAGTGTAAGCTGGCTCTTCCAGCTGCCCGGGCGCTTCACGGTCTCCCTCCCCTGCCTCCTCCACCGCCCTCCTTTCAGCCGTTCGATGAGAAGCTGTACAATGGCCAAGGCGAGCCATGGGGCACGAGTTCCAGCCCAGTTGATTGGGCAAAGCTTGTCGCAGAGTGGAAGCGGCAGGAACTTCGTGCAGCTGTTGGTGTTGCCAACACTCTGCCAGCCATGGTTCCTGCTCCAGCTTCTATCCCCGAGTCCCTTCGCAGCAGCACCCTGGGCTCCGCACCATCTCTCAATAGCTCTCGTCAGTCGCTCATGCCATAACATTTTGCAAACGCTGCCAACAGCCAGTGCCAATGGACGATAGTGAAAATCATGGCAAAGAACACCCTCCGTATCTTGTTTTGTAGAGATGACGTCGTCTTTGAGCTCGTGGAGGATGCACGGCAGACAACACCCAGCTTCAGGCTGCCTAGCAAGGATCGGGTGACATCGGAGCTGCTTCCAGTACTTGATACTGAGCTAGCAGAGCTCGAGGCTCCGCTTCGAAGTGGCTGGGAAATTTTCGGAGTAACCCTGGGCGTCGACGAGTGGTCGGATATCCACATCCGACCCATCTACTCTGCGATGGCCTCAAACGTGGAAGGTACCGTATACCTCTTTTCCAGAGATGCAAGCGGCGTCGTCAGGGACGCCAACCATGTTGCAGCGGTCATCGACCATGCCATCTCCGAGGTGGGCGCTGAGAAGGTCATCATGGTCATCACGGACAACGCGTCTACAAACAAGAAGGCCTATGTTGAGCTCCGGAAGAAGTACCCTGCTGTTTTTTTCAGTC
The DNA here is from genome assembly GCA_023375785.1 of Penium margaritaceum. Classification (NCBI taxonomy): domain Eukaryota; kingdom Viridiplantae; phylum Streptophyta; class Zygnematophyceae; order Desmidiales; family Peniaceae; genus Penium; species Penium margaritaceum. Next base: position 46,126 of record SZWC01011849.1, read on the forward strand.
ACTGTGTTGCCCACTCCTTGGATCTTGTGCTGAAAGATGTGGCAAAAACANTTATTCTATCAACGGAAACAGAGCAATGTGGACACTCAAACTTGGTTGTTTTTAGTCCATGAATACACACCCATGTTGACTTCGACTTCCGACTTTAGGGGATCAAGTCGGAGTCGCTAAGTCGATCAAAGTCGACGTCGACGTCGACATGACTTGACCCCCTCTTGCATGTCAGGCACTTTTTTGCCCCAACTTTGGTTCTAGACCACTTGGACCAGGGCAGTGGATGTGAATTACGAGGTCAAGATTGACCACGGCGAGCACAAAACAGCCTCGCGGCAGGTCTGCCGAGCCTTGCTCGCTCGGTAGGGTGAGATATCCCACGGGGGATTGGCTATCCTCTACAACTGGTATGTCAGCATCAAACCTGTCATCAGACATGCACTTGCTACGTGGAAAATGCATGGCGGACGCATGTTGACTGTGTGGCAAAAACGCATCGCACTCGTGTGACATTTTGCGGCTAATGTTGACCAATAGGCAGGCACATAACAAGTTTTACATCTTCATGGGAAGGACATGACATGTCCTGCCAGCCTGGACGAGGCTGCACGGGATCCACCTGTCGGGTCAGGTGGTGTGGGTGTCTAGGTATCCGAGTCCATGCACTTGTTGTTTCAATCTTGCAAGCTTCACCAACATGGCTGGCGGGGCCAGTCAGGCCACCTCCAGTTCTCAGCCATCTACCTCGGCCAGACCACCTGTTCTGGCTGGTGACTTCCTCATCCGGGCCCTTAGCAAGTTTTTCAGGCCTGTACCAACTCAAGGCGGCTACCCCGGACTGTAATGCGGGCCATGCAAAAAGGTGGCCTCAGGCGGATCCGACCGAATGCGCGGTCATTTCGGGGCTGCAGTTCATAACATTGCTAAGTGTAAGCTGGCTCTTCCAGCTGCCCGGGCGCTTCACGGTCTCCCTCCCCTGCCTCCTCCACCGGCCTCCTTTCAGCCGTTCGATGAGAAGCTGTACAATGGCCAAGGCGAGCCATGGGGCACGAGTTCCAGCCCAGTTGATTGGGCAAAGCTTGTCGCAGAGCGGAAGCGCCAACACTCTGCCAGCCATGGTTCCTGCTCCAGCTTCTATCCCCGAGTCCCTTCGCAGCAGCACCCCGGGCTCCGCACCATCTCTCAATAGCTCTCGTCAGTTGCTCATGCCATAACATTTTGCAAACGCTGCCAACAGCCAGTGCCAATGGACGATAGTGAAAATCATGGCAAAGAACACCCTCCGTATCTCGTTTTGTAGAGATGACGTCGTCTTTGAGCTCGTGGAGGATGCACGGCAGACAACACCCAGCTTCAGGCTGCCTAGCAAGGATCGGGTGACATCGGAGCTGCTTCCAGTACTTGATACTGAGCTAGCAGAGCTCGAGGCTCCGCTTCGAAGTGGCTGGGAAATTTTCGGAGTAACCCTGGGCGTCGACGAGTGGTCGGATATCCACATCCGACCCATCTACTCTGCGATGGCCTCAAACGCGGAAGGTACCGTATACCTCTTTTCCAGAGATGCAAGCGGCGTCGTCAGGGACGCCAACCATGTTGCAGCGGTCATCGACCATGCCATCTCCGAGGTGGGCGCTGAGAAGGTCATCATGGTCATCACGAACAACGCGTCTACAAACAAGAAGGCCTATGTTGAGCTCCGGAAGAAGTACCCTGCTGTTTTTTTCAGTCACTGTGTTGCCCACTCCTTGGATCTTGTGCTGAAAGATGTGGCAAAAACAAAGTGGGACTCAAACCTCATCATCAAGGCAGAGCGCATTGTGTCATTTTTCTGCAACAAGGACTTGCTCAGGTCCTGGCTGAAGACTGAGGGTGGTTTGGTGTTGTTGCCTGCTGTAGCCACCCGGTTCGGGTCTGTGCATAAGATGTTTGAGTGTTTGCTGAGGCTACGTGAGACTCTTGTGAAGATTGTGAGCAGTCCAAGATGGAATGATTTCGGTTCTGTTGGCAAGGATGCTAGGTGGAAGGCAAAGAAGAAGGAAGTGCGCAGGCTTGTGAATATGGGCGTCTTTTGGGTGCAGGTAAAGGCCATGACCAAGCTCATACTTCCAATTGTCCTTGCTATTCGTAAAGCTGACAGTGCAGGGGGGACAGCCGGGATTGTGTTTGAGACGCTTTTGGACACAACGATGGCTGTGAACTCCCTTGCTTCTTCTCGCGGTAGCCGTCGTGCTCCTTGCAACCCTGAGTGGGTCAAGTTTGTTGCTTAGCGTCTGAGCTTCCGTTGGACTAACCAAATGTTCTGTCCCATCTATGCCGCAGCTCGTCATTGCCACCCGCAGCACTTCCGCCACAAGTTTGATGGCGACGAGAAAATGGTGGAGGCGTGGAATACGATCGTCACTGCACTCCTACCGGATGAGCGCGAGCAGGACACCATCAATGGGGAGCTGGAGGCGTTTGAGAACGGCAGGATCACATTGGAGGAGGAGCCGTCCAAGGTCAGGGAGGTGCAACGGGCAAAGGAAGCAGTGCAACAGGTGATAGCAGGCGAGCTGCCTGCGTACAGGTGGCATGCCCGGAACATGACCAGCCTGCCAAGTCTGCGGGCTTTGGCAATGCGGCTTTTGGCACAGCCTTGTAGCAGCTCTGACAACAAGCAAGCCTTCTCAAGGTACGAATTTATTAAGACTGCACGGCGCAACCGTCTGAAGGTTTCAACGCTGGAGATGCTGGTCTGCACAAACGTGCGACTGACATGTATGTACGGGAGGCAGAAAGCAAGGAAGCTGACACAAGAGATTAAGCAAGCAGTTGATGAAGAGATAGGGGACAGTGGAAGTGAAGCAGATGGGGATGTTGAGGACGAGGAGGACTGTGAATTGGTATGGGACCCGACCATTGTAGGTGCAGCAGATGGTGACGATTCTGAGGTGGTAGAGGTGAGGGAGGTGGCAGGCGACGAGGGAGAAAACAACACTGACGACGAGGAGGATCAAGACGAGGATGAGGAGATTGAACAGATGGAGGAGCAGGGTGATGATGACAGCGACGAGGAGAACGATGAAGAAGATGATGGTGGTGCGGCAGAGGTGACAAGGATTCCAAGGCAGGGTGTTTGTAAACGCAATGACATCGAGGCTGTAGGCATTGCAATACCTGCTCCTGTGGCAGGTGCAGGGGAGGGAGGTTCTGCAGTGGGATCCACACCAAACTCACGAGCCCCCACTGCAAAAGGTTCAATGGCTGCAGTTAGTACAGCAGCTGGGAAGGCCTCTGATCTCTCTAGGCAACTTTGCAAAGGCCGTTAGGATTACATTGCAACTCCACATTCCTTTTTGTGTTGTGATCAATTCCATATTTCAAACCAGCTTTCCAGTTTTGATTTCTCCTTTTCCAATGCTCCAATTCCACTGGTGAATGATGTGTGTCCTCCTCTCCACAGTTGAGGGTTGAGAGAGTTCCCTCGTAACATGTTAATGTTGTCAAACATGATCCACATGATAGTACAAGTGCTTCAGGAGACCTCCTCTAGAACGTGTAAAGATGTAGATAACTTTGACTATGACTCATGAGAAAACAATGTTAAAATGTGATATATAGGAAGACTTGGGTAACATGTGTTTGACAATGAACAGGTAGATCGTGGGCCATAAATGGTGTTTTTGGGCAGCTCAAGAGATCCCTCCTGTAAAAGTTAACGTGAATGTGATCAAATTTGAGTGTTTCTGGCCTGTTCATAGTCAAACCCCAAGTCGACTTTCAGGTCAAAGTCGACATGGGGTCAGATGGGACGACTTTCAACTTTCGACTTGGCGACTTGGCATCGACTTAGACTTTGAGAAGTCAACATGGACACACACACACACACATGCAACATCCCTCCACTAGACATGTCACCCAGCAGCATGCGCAAACCGTAGGCCTCATGGGTTGACGGATCGTCGGTCGGAGCTGGTTCCTGCAAGAACACAGTGCGGTTCACGACGCCTTGCTCGCTCGTCCGTGGGGCGGCGCGACGCAACTCCAACGGTCCGTCAACGCGTCGACCTGCACGAGAACTCGCGTGCGTCAGGTCACGCTTCCGTAGACGGAAGAGTTATTGTCGGTACCGCCGGTAGGCCCGGAACGCCTCGGCCCGTTCTTCCGCAACTTCTACGGCGCGTCGTCCGACGTCACATGCCACCTCCTGCCAACTCTCCACGGGGCGGGGTTCATCGTCACGGGGAAGTCTCCAGAGCCACGGTTGCCAGAACTGCTCCAGGGCTCCACTAGCGGGATGATGCGACCATTGCATCACTCCCAGGACTGTCTGCGCACCCAGCCGATGAGGTACATTGCAGCAGCTGCAGATGGCGTAGAAGGTCACCGGCGAATCTCTGGCGGCTCTGGTTGAGCTGGGCGGCTGGAGCTCCCGCGGGAATTCAGGACCAACTCATGACTGCTCCGTTGCATGCTCCTCAGGAAGCGGCCTTCCCATCCACGAATGGTTGTAAACTCACGTACACGTACACACACACACACACACTCACACACACTCTGCCTGCTCTAACTTCTCTTCTCTAGCTTGTCGCGAGACGGGACACGGGTCCCGCTCGACGGTCTGGATTGACTGAGGTATAGCAATCTCTCAGTCGTGCTAATGGCCGCTGGACTTGTCTCCCACACCGGGGTCGGATTAGGAGTCGATTGTGGGACACTCCATTGAGCGCCACTGGCATGGGCTCTGAGCGTCTCAGCGGTCTCAAGCGTCAGCAGTTGGTCGGTCGCTCGTTCGACAGACAGCAGTCGAATCTCCTCCTGTTCTTCCCCTCTTATCCTTCCTTAGCATGGTCCTTCCAAGCCCCCCTCCCCCGCTGGCTGGCCCCCTTTCGTGGCTGGCACATCAAAACGCCCTTGGATAAGGCGCCTCGGGTGCCGCTCCTTTCGTCGAGGTTCGGACGCGGTGCCGCAACCATCAAGCCAGCCTCGGGCCGCTTTCCTTTCCTCTCGGCAGGTCTGGTCGGGTTCCGGTGTCCGCTGCAATATCTTCCTTCGTGCCCCATCGCTCCCTGGAATCGAATTGCTCCTTTTGTATTTTCTTTTCCTCGGTCGTCGGTCATCGGATCATCCATCGACCCCTCTCTCGGATCCTGAACCCAGGCCTTCCTTCCTTCCCCCCTTCCGGTGGACGAACGAAACACCATTAACACTGTTATACCCTACTCTCGCAAAACAAGCTGGACGTCCTCGTCCATCCATCCTCCTTCCTCGTTTCGTTCATCCCGCCCTCTCCCTTCCGGTGCATCATTCGCCGCCTGGTTGGTGCTCCCGTCTTCTCCCCAGCGTAGATTCCTCAGCCCCTTGTTCTATCGACGAATACTATTCCTCTGCCCACCTCATCTTCTCCATTCCATACAACTCTCGGTGGGGCTTCTCCTGCCGTATCCTTTCATTTCGTGCCTTGGGGCTCTGACATGGGGTCATCCTGCGCTCTCCTTCTCCTCTCCCTTCTTCCAGCTGCTCCTGCAATTGCTGCGCTGCCTCCTTCTGCCTTGCCTGCACCCTCCGCCTTGCCTCATCACTCTCCTCACAGGGCATGCAAAGAGGCCCATCCAGCCCCGTCGGAACATTCCTGTAGCGGCGGGCGCATGAGAGGTGCACCCGTTGGTGACAGCTGATGCAGTGCCACCTGAGGATGCGCACTTGGCCTTTGCATGTGGCACACGGCTCGCTGCATGAAGTTGTGCATTGAAGGCATTGATACAATGCAATGTGCCCCCCCGTGACGCAGCCTCCTCTCTCCCACCTTCTTCATACATTCACTGTGTGAGAAGCATCCACACTTCTCACACCATGGAATCACCCCTCTCAGCTCTCTGGACCAGCTAGGGCAATCTCCCTCGGCCGTGCCCGTACTTGGTCGCGCCTAGCAACAGCTGTAGTTGTCCAACCCGTCGTTGTTCGTCTTGATGCAAGCAGCATGTGCTGCCCGTTTACAATAGTTGCACCTCCCATGTGGGGCTTCCAGACGCCTCCTGCATCCACAGCACACGATGCCTGTCTCGGCATTGTATTCTTGCCCCAACATTACCCCGACTTCCATGGGAATCCCCTGCTTGATCTTCTGGCAGGGCACACAGTTTCAACTTCCTTCTTCGTCCACCGCTCCGCATTCCTCATGCATATGGTGTTTGCAACGCCCGCATTGTCGAGCAAGCCGGTACACCCTCTTCTCGCACCATGGACAGCTGCCGGCCCGGGGTGTCTTTCCTCCCTCCAGCTCCTTGCTTGCACCTGTGCCCCTCCCGTCCCTTTCCCCTGCTCCACAGCTCCCGGTCCATCTTCCTCTTGCGCCCCCCGCTCCTGCCGCAACTTCCCTGCTCCCACTGCCTTGCCCCGTCCTTGCCTCAGTCATGGGCTTCTTCGTCCCCTTGCTCCCCTCTGACTCCGCCAATGATCCAGCTCTCCCGCCCCATGGGCTTTGTGCAACCCACGCACCTCGCACTCCCGCAGGTGGCCTTCGCAATTCTCCAAATGCAGGTCCCCTTGCCGGCGAAGGGTACTGTGGGTCCCTGTCTGCTCTTCTCTCCCTCTGCTGTCCTCCCGAGGCAGGGGGTTGGTCCCATCGTCGTACCGGTGCATCCTTAGCCGGAGCACTGAGCCGTCCTCTTAGTCCGGAGTACCCGGGGGTCGGCACTCCTCGCCCGACCCCGGCTTCCCGTCCTTGCTGCATCGTGCCTGGTGCACTTGGCATATCTGAGCGCCGGGCAGGTTGATTGTCCGCCGAGGGTGGTTGAGGATGGGTTTGCACGTCCGATCTTCGTGGAGCTGGTGGCCCGGATGCTGCCGCTGGCGGCCCATCCCTCAGGAGGCACCATTGAGGTGTTACCATCAACGCCTCATTTACCATGGCCAGCATCTTCCTTCTTACCTCAGGGACATCCCTGTTCCTCAATGCCCTCATGGCCAACAGCGCCTTTTGAGCCGCCACTCCTTCTGGTCCTGGCAACGCCACGGCATTGCGGTAGAGCTGCTCCACTAGATGGGCGTCCGCATATGAGCGCGGCCCTTCCGTCCCCCTCGTGCCCTGTTGTTCCTTCTTCTCCTGCAACTTCTTATCCCGTGCCCGGGCCTCGAGGAGTCGTAGCTTCGTGACATATTTGTCGCAGTGATGTCCCACCCCAGGCAGCATCTGCCTGCAAGGCCGATGGAGTGGCTCGTGACATCCTTCACACCATTCGGTGGCGTTGTGGTTACCATATTTGGTGTAGTATAGTCGCCATTCCTCCCCTGCCGTCTGCCGACATCCCCTTCCTTGCTCCTCTCTTTCCTTTTGCATCCTCTCTTTCAGCTCCGGTGTACAAGCTAGACAGATGTGCACTGCCTTCCGCTGCAGCGGTTCTTTGTCTCCACATACATAGTGGAGAGCCACCCTGCAGTTGCAGCAGCGCTTCTTTTGCGTCCTCACCGGTCGATCGCACTTCCCACATTCCTACGTTTCATCCACTCCAGGGATGCTTAGTTCTGGCCCAACAGCCTGTCTTCCCTCATTTCCCATCTCTTTCTCCTGTTCCACTAACATCCGGATGCAACACTTGCAATGCCGTCCCAATCCCGGGATCCCGGTTCCACATTTGCGGTGGAGGGGTGCTTTGCATTCATAGCACCAGGTTGCCTCCATGCGGTCGTGCGGCTCCTAACAGTCTTCGCACCTTTCAACCCAGCGCTTAGGTGCAGGTCTGTTTCTTCTCCTGTCCTCTTTGTCTGCCCTTTCCAGCATGATGGGTGTACACTTCTTGCATCCTATCACCTTCCGCCGTATCTGCACCTTCGGGTCGTAGCAAGCTGCATGTACCGGATGTCTGCACACAAAGCAGCAGAATAGGGTAGTAGCATCCATCGGCTCCTCACAGTTGCCACAGGGCTCTTTCTCATCCTGCGGCATGCTGGGCTTCCCAGCCGCAACTCCATACCCCGAGTGGATCTTCTCTTCCTCCTGCTCCTTGCGCAGCTCTTCTTCACTGTCCACTCCCATGCTTTCCTTCAGATTCACCGCACAGGCCTCGCACATCTTAATGTCGTGCAAGATGTCCAGGTCGAGGTCACAGCATGCTAGATGTAGGCAAGCCTTGCATCCTTCACACACCACCTCCCCTTCAGCTGCCACTGGATTCTTACAGGTTGCACACAATCGTCGAGCCACCTATTCCTCTCCTTCCTCTTCATCCTGATCATGCATCTCAATGCTTACTTCGAGCTCCTCACCCTGCTGCTGCTCTCACTTCTTTTGTGCTTCTAGCCGGGAGCTGGTTGGCCATAAAGATCTATCATTCGGGGGCAGTGGCTCCCACCTCAGAGGAGGGGCATTTAGCAAACTGAGGTGCTCTTCTTGTGTGAGTGGGGATTCCCCTTCCTTCCCTCCTTCTTCTACTTCTCTTATCTGCTTCTTATCCCCCGACCTGGCCTCCTGGAGTCCCTTCCGCTTCCTCCTTCGTGGCTTTTCCTGCTACTCTGCTGCTGCTGCTGATGGCGCTTGTGTCTCGAGCGCCACGCCAGATGCAACTGCCGTAAGAGGCAACACCTCCTTCTCTCGCTGCTCTGCTGTCGCTGCCAATGGTGCTGGCGCTCCGAGCGCCGCACCGGGTGCAACTGCTGCAAGAGGCAGCACCTCCTTCTCCCGCTGCTGTGCTGCTGCTGCCAACGGTGCTGGAACTCCGGGAGCCACACCGGGTGCAGCTGCTGCAAGAGGCAGCACCTCCTTCTCCCGCTGCTGTGCTGCTGCTGCCAACGGTGCTGGAACTCCGGGAGCCACACCGGGTGCAGCTGCTGCAAGAGGCAGCACCTCCTTCTCCCGCTGCTCTGCTGCTGCTACCAATGGTGCTGGTGCTCCGTGCGTTACACCAAGTGCAGCTGCTACAAGGGGCAGCACGTCCTTCTCCCGCTGCTCTCCTGCTGCTGCTGATGGCGCTTGCGCCTCGAGCGCCGCGCCGGATGCAGCTGCCGCATAAGGCAGCACCTCCTTCTCCTGCTGCTCTGCTGCTACTGCCAATGGTGCTCGCGCTTTAGGCGCCGCATCGGGTGCAGCTGCTGCAAGGGGCAGTACCTCCTTCTCCCGCTGCTCTGCTGTTGCTGCCGATGGCGCTTGTGCCTTGAGCAGTGCGCAGGATGCAACTGCCGCAAAAGACAGCAACTCCTTCTCTTACTGCTCTCCTGCTGCTGCTGATGGCGCAAGCACTCCGGGCGCCGCACCGGATGCAGCTGCCGCAGAAGGTAGCACCTCCTTCTCCCACTGCTCTGCTGCTACTGCTGATGGCGCTTACACCTCGAGCGCCGTGCCGGATGAAGCTACTACAGTAGGCAACACCTCCTTCTGCCGCCGCTCTGCTACTGCTGCTGATGGCACATGCACCTTGAGTGAAGTACTGGGTGCAGCTGCTGCAAAAGGCAGCACCTCTTTCTCCCGCTGCTCAGCTGCTGCTGCAGATGGTGCTGATCCTTCGGGCACCGCACCGGGTGTAGCTGCTGCAAGAGGCAGCACTTCCTTCCCTCACTGCTTTACTGCTGCTGCCGATGGCACTCGCGCCTCGGGTGCCGCACCGGGTGCAGCTGCTGCAAGAGGCAGCACCTCCGTCTCCCACTACTCTGCTGCTGCTGCCGATGGTGCTGACGCTTCGGACGTCGCACCGGGTGCAGCTGCTGCAAGAGGCAGCACCTCCTTTTCCCGCCGCTCTACTACTGCTGCCGATGATGCTAGCGCTTCGGGCGTCGCACCGGGTGCAGCTGCTGCAAGAGGCAACATCTCCTTCTCCTGCTGTTGGGGTCTCCCAGGGTGCTCTCTAGATTTTGTTGCGGCCGACAGCAATAGGCTTAGGCTATGTTCAGTGTCTGTTGCCGGCGATGTAGGTTGGTCACCCGTCGTGCGAGGCATCATCGCGGCATGTGTCCGCTGTGTCCGCCTTTGTCGTGTGGCTGTCGTTGTTGTGCCATGTGTCGTTTTGAGACGCTGGTGTGCCTGTTCCTGTTCTGATCGTGGTTGCATTTGCGCCTCAGGCACCGCATTTGCCGCGACCTCACAGAGAGATAGCTGTTTCTGGTATTCTGACACAGTCCCTGGTAGCTCCTTCTCAGCGGTTCTGGGCCACCTGGTAGGGATCTTATCGTTTCCAGCCCAACGTCGCTTCTTGGTGATGTCCTCCTTCTCCGTCACGGCATGTCCTGTCCTTATCTCTGCTGTCCTTTCTTGTTGCTCTCGTTGTTGTGATGTTGCGTTCGCCCCAGCTTCCTGCTTGTGTGCTTGCTGTGCCGGGGACGGCATCCCAATATCCGACGAAACAAGCCGGGTCCCCCCGGCCACAGGTCCAGGCGTAGCAGCCGCAGTGACTGCAGTTGAAGTGATGGGTGGGGGAGGGCGGGGTGGGCGGTGGGGAGACTGGGGCATGTCAGCAATCGTGGCAGCCACTTCCTCCACATCGTCCCTCGGTACCAACACGGGGCGGGTGTTGTCCGGCCGCGAGGGCCTGCCAACGGGCTGGGAGCTTCTCGAGTCGCTCACGGCGGACCATGATGTTGGAGGTGTGGCGGCCCTCGAGCCACACATAGACCCCGTCTATGGCCCACACCTGGTAGCATTGATCCAAAAGTGTCACTTCATTGTGTCTTGCATTACCCACCTCCTCTCGTCTTGGTCGCACACCGTTGCCAACCTGGAAGTCGTCGATCATGAGGCCAGCGTTAGCACGGTCCACCCCACGCTGTGCTGCGACAGATCCCCGCGTTCGAGCCTCTTGGAGGCACCTTTGAAGCCAGGCGCCCCTTTGTCTCATAAATTCCACCTCGTGAGCCACGGTCGCACCCTCTTCTCGTGGCGGCACTGGCGCATTCGGCATGAGCGGTAGGGTGGCCATGGTCTAATGTTGCTGTCCGTGTCGTAGCATGTCGGGTGAGAAGCTGGTGGAGAAATGAGGGGTGATGTTGTATTCATAAAGGACGTCTTACAGCTGCTCATCCCAGGGTGCATTGTCGTCAGACAACTTCCGGATAGTCTGCGTGATTGCCCCATGCATCCGCTCCACCTGCCCTTGTGCCTGTGGTCAGTATGGTGCCCCATTCTCAATTTGAATGTTGAAGTAAGCCGCGACCTCTGCGAACGTCCCTGCGTAGTGCGAGCCATTTTCGCACTGTATGATTTAACATCCACCACCTCGATAGATGACTTCTTCCTTCAGGAACGCTGCGGCGTGTGCTGCGTCAGCCTTGGAGACCGCCCGGGCCATGACCCACTTGGTCATGTGGTCGATGCCGAGAATCCGGTACACGTTCTTGCGTTGGGTGGGATGGAGAGGACCATGGAAGTCGATTACAACCCTCTCCATTGGTGCGCCGAGGCGGGCACACACAAAACGGGGCTGGTGGATCCGTTGGCGAGGGTGATGGCAGATGCAATTCCCGCATGTGGCAATGACCTCTCCAATCTGCTTCTTCAATCCCACCCAGTAGACCAGTGGGACGAGAGCCTCATAGATGGTGGCGGAACGTGCGTGCATCCGGTCATGCTATTGCATTATGAGTTTGTCTCGCAGCGGCACCGGGGTGCACCAGCGTAATGGATAGGCGTCGTCCTCACGCCTCCAGAGCCGCCCCTGCAACCACACATACTTCTCGAGTGTGGCCTTTGCATCGGAACAAACATGTGTATCTAGGTAAATGTCCGCCATGGTGCGCGCACCAGATA
>SZWC01011849.1:63380-88380 GCA_023375785.1 Penium margaritaceum
GTGATCTTGCGCTGAAGGTGCTCTCTCAACCATGTTCTTCATCTGAATGTGAACATGTGTTCTCCACGCACGAGTTGGTGCACACTGCACGTAGGAACCGTCTCCTGGTCTCAACGCTCGTGCTGCTCGTCCGCTGCAACGTCAGATTGCGCAAGGTGTATGGCAAGAGCGGCGGGCGAGCAGCCAGGCAGCTGTCGGCGGCAGTAGAAGCAGAATCAGCAGCAGGTGACGGAGAAGTCAGTGAAGACGACGGGGAGATTGTGGAGGAGGGAGAGGAGGTGGAGTTGCTCAATGGTGCTGATGATGGGAGCAGCGACAGTGGTGAGGGGGAGGATGAAGAAGAGGAAGCAGTTGGAGCAGAGGCGGATGATGATGTGGTGGAGATACAAGCAAACATCCGGGTGCTGGTAGATACACCCATGCTGCCACATGCTCGCCGTGTCTGCATGCGGCAGGAGACCCCCTCAGTGGTCTCTACCCCTAGCAACAGGCAGAGCAGTCGCAACCAGACACGTGTGAATTCAACAGCAGCAGATGCAACAACCCTATCAGCAACTCCTGGAACCTCTACAACTCCTGTAGCTGCTCCCGCTGTTGTAGAATCTGCAACACCTGAAAGCGCTGCAAGTCCTACAACACCTGCAACTCATGCCACTCCAACAACTCTTGCAACATCAACAGCAGCAGATGCAACAACCCCAGACAGAGAGGGAGGTGCAGATGACACAATTGAGCCTGCACCAAGAGACCCAGGTCCAGAGGACAGTGTCAACAACAGCCATGCTCAGGAGCAGAATGATGCAATTGGAAGAGACAACACATCCACCCGTGCATCAGGCACATAACGTCATGCTATAGATGAAAAGCCATCTAAGCGTGGGCGTGCTAAGAAGTAGGATAAGCATCAATGTACTTGAGATTTCCATGCCCTGAACTTCATATTCATTCCAACTTCCCACATGTGTTGCCTGTCATGAATGCAACTTTGCAACTTTCCATCCTTCAATGGACTGCTATTCTCTGTACTTGAGAATTATTATGATCTGGTGTCATTCACTTCCTTTCTAGTTGCAATACATCACATATTGCATATGTTAGTTGATACATGGCTAACATGAAGTTGCTGAGTGTTCTATATATGCTCTTCATTTCACAGTGGTGATAAAAAATGTGTTAATCTTAGTCTTCATGTCTCAGAACAATGCTATGCTGAAAAAAGACAAAAACGGTTCTCTCAAAAAAGTCAAACCTATGCTTCATTGTCTTGAATCTGCCATTCCTGAGTACTTTTAACTACCTGAGCATCGATGTGCCTCAAATGGACTACATCGATGCTCATTGTGGACATCGATGTGCCGTTGTACGTGGTGCCACGGTCAACACTGACCGGAGCTGATGTTGCTTTTGCCGCAGCCGGTGGCTCCGTGAGAGGACGGGAGGCTAATCCAACCCGTATCTCACTGCTGGACGGCGGATGATCCACCCGCAACACTGCTGCTGGAGGTGCCAACGCCACCGGAGCAGAGGGGGAAGAAGGAGAAGAGGGTGGACGGGGAAGGGGATCGAAGACTGGAAGCGCGATTAAAATTTTGCCTCGGAGAGGGGAAGAGGGGGGCGGACGGGGGGCAAGAGAAGTCGACAGCTGATCCACCGGAGACGACGAGGTCACAGGGGATGTAACCGCCGCAAACACTGGAGGCGCGGGCCGGGGTTGCGCCAGACCCGCAACGTTGTCTGTCGGAGTGGACGCTGAGGGAAGGGGGGCCTACACCGAGACTGGGGCAACAATCAATGGCGGGCGGTTAGCGGAGGAGAGTTCCTCACAGTCGCGAAGCAAGTCCTCACCACTAGTGCTGGAGTTTGACATCGAAGGAGAACCGAGCCGCTGACGGTGAAGCCAGCGCATGAGTACCATTAGTGCCATCTCGTCGCGGGGGTTGACAGTGCTCACAAGGAAGATGACTCTGAGGCCCACATGATCATGTCGATCTGCCGCCACATGGCGATAGGATGCCCTCAGCATGATGCCACGGCGAGCGAAAGGATGCAGGTGGGCAGCGAGGGGACCTCGATGTCGACACCGCACTGCCCAGTTGAGAAAGCAACGGAAATTTCGTGCTCCGCGATGAAGAGAGAGATCGAGAGGGTAGAGGAAGCGGAGGAAGTCGTGATGATGCAGGTAGAAACTTTGCACCAAGAATGGAAGAAGATTGGGCGGGGTGCGTTCTGGGTGAGTGGGCTCCATGGTCTAGTGGAGAAAACAACAGAAAGCCGCTGGTCGGACAGCAGTGGAAGGATCTAGCGGGTAGAAGCGTCGCAACCCTTCCAAGTACTCCTCCCATTCATCCTGCAACCTTTGCACTACGTTGCGGAGGAACACGCGGGTTACGTCATGAATCAACTGCTGCTATATCCGATGCTTGCGTTCCTCAATGAGTTTCTTTGCACGATCAACCAACGTGCAGTGGATGCGGTATTGCTGCGCGACGTCCTCGCGCAGGGCCAGGACGCTCTCTCGCTGCTGCAACATATCTCGTAATTGAGCACAATCCGCCACCCACTCTGCCTCACACTCAGTGCGCAGCTGTTGTATGTTCGCCATCTGTGCGTCTAGGTGCTGCAGTATTGGGGTCAGGCAGGCTATCTCTGCCCGTGTTGTCCGCAGGTTTCTACCCAATTCCGCCCGCTGGTCCATAAGTTGCTGTCCTTCCACTGTGGATGGTTCGTCACCTCGATCTGTAGCCTTGTTCCATGCTTCTTGTAGGCGCCGTACTTCCTGAAGCCTTGTCTGGATGGTTGCTGCCTGGGCTTCGTGGTTCTGGAGATGCTGGTGCAGGTTCGTGCGAGTGGACTCACAGGCGGGAGGGGAGTTCCGGACGTTGGCCAAGTTGTTGGCAGAACTGCGCATATGCTCCTCATACACCATCACCAATGCTCGGTGTTGTTCCCAAAGTATTTCCACTTTGCGTGCCCAAGCTTGATTCCGGGTGATGCTGGAGGCGAACGTTTGCCACAGCATGTCGTTGCTATGGGGGTCAGGCATGTCTGGGGAGGGTGGTGGCGCTAGGCATGGGATATCCATGCGCAGGGCATGGAGCATGTCATCCGCCTCAGCCATGGTGAGAAACGCCGCTAGTGCACTGGCCTCAAACCCAGGTATTGCGGCGGCTTCTGCCATGTATTCAGCAAGATGGTACTCATAGCGAGCCCAGTTGGTCTGAGCCATGTCTGGCATGAGGCCAGTGGTGTTGTCTTGCTGTTGTTCTCCAGTTGTAGTCACGGGATCGGTGTTGCTGCTCAAAGGGATGAGACCAGGAGTGTTGTCTTGCCGTTGTTCTCTAGTTGTAATCGTGGGATCAGTGCTGCTGTTCAAAAGGTTTGGAGCTGTGGATGTTCTTGGCGTTGACTGTCGGTTGCGTAACTGATGTGAACTGTGGGAATAGGAACTTGAGGGCCGCTGTCGGGAGCTGCGGGACAACGTCCTAGCAGTCCGAGGCGATTGGGCTGGTTGGGCGTGCTGCCTTGGCCGTCGGAGGGCAAGAGGCATGTCGGGCTCCGGATCATGTCGACGCGTGGAACGCCCACCGCTGATTTCTCCCGGTCGCGTGGATACGCGGCCTGTGAGAGGACGTTGTCCTCTGAAGTTCCCGCCGATGCCCGCATGCGTCGGGTAATGCGGACATGCGATTCCCTCGGATACAGTGCATGATCCTCCAGAGAGTCGCTACTGTCCATAAAAGATGTCGGTGTGTCAGCGACGACCTTCATGAAACGAGCCGCGGTGGATGGACTGTCCGCATGCCCGAGGTGGCCGGTGGGAGACGCCTGCCTTGTCAGAAATCGCGCGTGCCACTGATGTGGTACTTCCGTCGCTTCGAATGCAAGTGGGACATATGATGGTGCCCCGTCATCGTCGTGTAGCATCATGCATTTCTTCCCGAGTAAAATTATCACGTCGCACGGTGTCAACCAATCGTTTGCAAGGAGGACGTCGTACCTGGATAACTCGCACACCTGCGCCGGCAAGCTCCGGTGAATGTTTCCAACCTGAAGTGGAAATAAGTCAATCTGTCACTCGGACTGGGTAATCTCGCCCACTGCGGTTCCGAAGCGGAGATCAACAAATCGGATGAGGTTCGACCAATTAAACCGCCGGACGATGCGCATGGCGACGGTGGTATGCGTTGCCCGGGTGTCTATGACGGCAACGAATTTTACACCGACAATCCAGACGGGGCATGAGATGACCGTACAAGTGAATTCTGGTCATGGTTGGCGACATAGGATCACGGGTCGCCAGGCAAGGCCTCCCGTGTCGAGAATTCGACAAATGATCCGTCGAGATCCATCGACATGATCCCTCATCATGCGGTGGCCTGGCGATTCAAGCCAACAGCTCACCCTCCATCCTCATGGGGCCACCGCAGCGTTAAATTGCCCAAAGAAGGTCTCAAGTTGTGTAAATTGCCCTGGAAAATGGGTCAAGACATCCACCCAGGGTAACATAAGGTGCATCCGGTGAACGAACTGCCGGATGGCATTTGCCACTGGTTGGTTCGTTGGTCTCTGTGGTGTTGGATGTGCGTCTGGCTCTGTGTGCGGCACAACTGCACGGTCAGAGTGGCATCGCACTTGGCGAAGCCAATGTTCGTATTCTTTGTGTGTCCACCCTGGCGCATCCTTGAAGAGGTCAGTTCGTCTGCGGACATTAATGTGGCCGATGTTCGCGTCGTGCTGATGGAAACCCTCGAGCGGATATGCCCAACAGTATTCCTCAGGTGTGAGGTATCGTGCCTGATCCTGTATGAGCACCTTTCCCCCTCAAGGGGGCTCGTCAGGAGGTGGTCCATCGCCGTATGTCATCGTTGGGGACTCATCAAGAGGTGGTCCACCGCCGTATGTTGTCATGTCGGTGGAGCTGCGATCTTTCCATCCTTCTCTTGGTAATCGGCTGAGAGTGTCGGCGTTCCGGTTCGCAAATGTCGGCTGATACTTGATTGTGAGATTATATCCTTGGAGAAGTAAGGCCCATTTGCCAAGGATGCCTTCGTGATTTGGCGTTGTAAGCAACCATTGGAGGGCCTGATGATCAGTGGGGATGGTAAAGGGTTTCCCATTCTTCACATAGTCTCGGTAGAACTGAATGGCCCACAAGACCGCCAGGCATTCTCCCTTCACAGGAGGATATTTAGCCTCAGCATCATTGAGCGCGCGGCTACCATAACAGACTCCTCTCATTTTGCCGTCGTCTCCGCGTTGAGACAGGATGGCCCAGATGCCTTCCTGTGAGAAGTCTGTCGTGATGACGAATGGCACGTTGAAGTTTGGGAACTCCAGCATTGGAGCCGTAATGAGGCGGTGCTTGATTTCCACCCATGCGAGCTGACAGGCCTCCATCCATTCAAAGCGTTCATCTTGGTGAGTTAGGCGTTGTAAAGGACGAACAATTTTTGCGTGGTCACGGACGAACATGCGGTAGAAGCTGACAAATCCCAAGTAGATCTTGGCCTGCGATGATGTAATTGGGCGTTTCCATTCACGGACAGCTGCAATCTTGGCTGGGTCTGTGGATATCCCTTGGGCACTAATGATGAACCCTAGGAACTCCATGCTGTCCGCCCCGATGATGCACTTGGCGGCCTCCAGGCGAAGATTTGCCGAGCGTAGGGCTAAAAACACGGCATCCAAAGAAGCCGTCAGCTCTTGGAAGCTAAACGCAGCGACCATGACGTCGTCCACATAACAGCAGGCATTAGGAACGTCTCGTAGTACTTGGTCCATTACGCGTTGAAACATAGCACTGGCATTGTGCAACCCAAAGGGCATGCGGGTAAAGGCATTAAGCCCGTCTGGGGTGATGAAGGGTGTTTTGAACATTGAATTGCGGTCCATAGGAATGGTGTGGAAAGCAGATTTGACATCAAGTTTAACAAACCAACTCTTTCTACGTTTTCGCTCTTGGATGTCAACAATGAGTGGCATGGGGTAAGCGTCCTCAATGGTGACCTTGTTGAGGTCACGGAATTCGACACAAAACCGTTTTGTGCCGTCCGGTTTCCCCACGATCACCGGGTTGGAGCGCCAAGGGCTTTCCACTTCCACAATCACGCCTTGCTCCTTGAGTTCACGCAAGCCTTCATTGATGACATCTTTCTGGTCCTGGAGAAGACGACGAGCCTTCTGCTTATGTGCAGGTGCATCTCCTGTGTTGATGACGTGTACCGTATCGACTACTCCGATCTCCGTTGACTTGCCTGCGAATACTTCTTCATGGTATGTAAGGAGCTTCTTGACTTCTTGCCGCTGTTCTTCTATCAAGCGCTCATGAAGCATGTGATCCCATCGTTGGGAATGTGGGACCGTGGATGGTGGAGGCTCTTCATCCCCCACCAGACCGGCCCCGAGATCAGGTTCAGGATCCCAATAATCATAAATCTGTAGGTTAAAATTGCGAGAACCATATGGCGTGATGGTGAGGGCCTTGGATCGACGTGGATGTGGCTCGTCATCAAGGCGAAGCCAGCCGACGTCGCTCATTGGCTCCTCGTCTGAATCTTCAGAGTCAATATCTTCACAGAGAGCGGCATCGTTGTCGTTTACGATCATCTTTCCTTTTCGGTCCGCCTCCCGGACGAGATCCTCTGGGATCACTGGTTGTGTGATCGTTGGCTCAAGCGGTCGATTTGACATATGTGGAGGCCCAAAATGAGTGGGAATGGTGGGTGCCGGGGTGAGGTCATCGGAGCATTTGTTTACTACGCCGGGGGACAGCCATTTGGGGTTGTCCTCCGACGGCATGGGTATTCTGCCCATGGAGAGCTGCGGTCAAACGTCCGTTGGAGCAGCATGTGCTCGTGTATAGCATGACGGGAGGGGTGTCGGTGTGGGAGTTAGCGTCTTGGCCCCCTCGGCACATGGCGGGACAGATCATGCTTGGGGTACGCCAAGATGGAATTCATGGAGGCGTAATCCTCAGCGCGGGCTTCCTCCAATGAGAAGGGATGACCTGACTGGGTAGGCATTGACGTCCTTGGACCCACAACCAGGGCTGCACATGTGGTATATCCTGCCGAGGTCAGTTGCATGACTCCGTCAGCGTAGAACAAGCCTGCTTGTCGAGGGATGAGGTAGTCGGTTCCTAACAAGACGTCGTAGGTGCGGGCCACTGTGACTTGCATGCGTACGACCTCGTGGATGAGGCCCACTTGCAGGGGAAGGTTGTCCACGACACCATGTCCTCCATCCAACCTGCCGGATGCATTTGTAAACATTTTTTATGTCGGTTGAATCCTGTGTTGCCAGCTGATCGCTTGAAGGACCTGGAGCGTTACCGTGGTGTGAGTGGCACCTAGGTCAATGATTGCTAGGAACTTCTTGCCGCATATCCATATGAAACAGCTGACCACCTCATGGTGGGGAGCCTGTGTCTTAGGTGGTGCAAGAGGCATGTGCCGCCACCCCCAAGTGTCATGTTCGGCTTGGACGGCTACGTTGCTGAGTTGATCATGTGGGACCTGGGTGCAACTGAGGCGAATGCCAGCCGGGCGAAGCTTCTCAGCATATTCCCCCAAAACGGCTGCGAAGTCCGGGAGATGGGTGGGATTTTTCTGCAAGTATTCCCCCAAGGATGTCTCCTGGAAAGGACGATGGAAGGAGATTTGAGCACCTGCCGTGGGCTCGTTGTGTGTCGAAGGTGCAAAGGTCACCTTTTGGCGATGCAGAGGCGTGGGAGCCCTCGGGAGGACACACGCGCGATACGGCTGGGGGTTTGGGAGACATCGCCGAAATCGGATTTGGTAGGCGGGTGGAGCGCGCTTTGACACATGTCTGTATGTCTGCCTCGGCCCGTTCCTGTTGCTCCTTGTATTAGGGCATACGCTCGTACATCTCCGCGATTGACCATCCTTCCACGCCTTGTGCTTGAGCCATCGTGACCAGTTCTTGTTCCGCAGCCGTTGGAGGGAATTCTGTGGTCTGTTCCTCAGAGCGCAGAAGACCCAGCTTCACATTCCGCGCAAGCGTGTCTGAAGTAGAAGGTTGGGAGGTTACTAGTGTTTCTCTCGTTTCCCTCTGATGCGCATACGCCTTCCACTGCGCTGGTCCATTACCCGCTGGACCAGAGGGACGGGTAGTGATGTTGGGACCGACTGCCTGTCGACCAGCTGCAGGTCCTGGTCCTGTTGGTCCGCGTCCTTGGTACTGTCCTCCCCTGGGCGGCATACCGGGCACCGTGGCGGCGTTGGGACACTCCCTGCGCCGGTGGGTGAATTATCCACACCCATAACAACTCCCGGGTGGGAATTTGTGGGGGTTCATTGGGTTGGGTACTGAAGCTCCTGCTGGCATGCGGATGGTTGGGGCCACATGCTCTTTAGGGGCTGACTTCTCTCGAGCCGCTCGCCGCTTTCTCCCTTTGCTGGTGTTCTCCCTCCTCCTTCAGCGCGTCTAGTGTACTGAATTGTCTCAGTTCCAACGTGTTGGCAATGACTGGGATAAGAGAATCACGGTAATATTCCTTGATCATGCGTATGGGTATGTCGATGCAGCGCGTCCAAATCTTAGTAAAATTGTCATTGTGTAGCTTGATGTTCTCCCTTGCCTTCATGCGGATAGTGCAAATATGGAGCTCTGCTTCTTCGAGGCTCATTGGGTCGAATCTCTTGGTCATTCTTTTCGCCAGGTCATCGAAGTCCACAAATGGACGTTCTCTATGCTTTGCGGTGAACCACTCCAATGTTTTCCCGTGCAACGCGAGATGTACCGTAGGGACGATGTAGTCTGGAGATAGTAGTCCATAGTCAAGGCAGGTGCCCAACTTAGACAGCCACATGGCGGGGTCCTCCTCTGGTTCACCCTTGAAGACATCGAGCTTTGGGAGTGTGTAAGAAGCCTTCGCCACTGGATTTGGAGCCAGTTCCTGCGGAGGCAACACCTGCACATGTGCCCGTGACTGGGCCCCCAGGTGAGGTCGATGCACTTGCGCCAGGCCAACTGCACTGGTACCAGTCGATGAAGCGGTTCCCCCTCCCCTCGGTCAAACACGTCCTGCGTCGGTTCCTCCCAGTCCAGAACTCCCCATTTGCTGTCTTGCTGAACTTGCCTAAACTTGTATGGTGTACTGCTGGTCTCCGTGAGCCACCGATCNGGAGATGGGTGGGATTTTTCTGCAAGTATTCCCCCAAGGATGTCTCCTGGAAAGGACGATGGAAGGAGATTTGAGCACCTGCCGTGGGCTCGTTGTGTGTCGAAGGTGCAAAGGTCACCTTTTGGCGATGCAGAGGCGTGGGAGCCCTCGGGAGGACGCACGCGCGATACGGCTGGGGGTTTGGGAGACATCGCCGAAATCGGATTTGGTAGGCGGGTGGAGCGCTCTTTGACACATGTCTGTATGTCTGCCTCGGCCCGTTCCTGTTGCTCCTTGTATTGGGGCATACGCTCGTACATCTCCGCGATTGACCATCCTTCCACGCCTTGTGCTTGAGCCATCGTGACCAGTTCTTGTTCCGCAGCCGTTGGAGGGAATTCTGTGGTCTGTTCCTCAGAGCGCAGAAGACCCAGCTTCACATTCCGCGCAAGCGTGTCTGAAGTAGAAGGTTGGGAGGTTACTAGTGTTTCTCTCGTTTCCCTCTGTTGCGCATACGCCTTCCACTGCGCTGGTCCATTACCCGCTGGACCAGAGGGACGGGTAGTGATGTTGGGACCGACTGCCTGTCGACCAGCTGCAGGTCCTGGTCCTGTTGGTCCGCGTCCTTGGTACTGTCCTCCCCTGGGCGGCATACCGGGCACCGTGGCGGGGTTGGGACACTCCCTGCGCCGGTGGGTGAATTATCCACACCCATAACAACTCCCGGGTGGGAAATTGTGGGGGTTCATTGGGTTGGGTACTGAAGCTCCTGCTGGCATGCGGATGGTTGGGGCCACATGCTCTTTAGGGGCTGACTTCTCTCGAGCCGCTCGCCGCTTTATCTCCCTTTGCTGGTGTTCTCCCTCCTCCTTCAGCGCGTCTAGTGTACTGAATTGTCTCAGTTCCAACGTGTTGGCAATGACTGGGATAAGAGAATCACGGTAATATTCCTTGATCATGCGTATGGGTATGTCGATGCAGCGCGTCCAAATCTTAGTGAAATTGTCATTGTGTAGCTTGATGTTCTCCCTTGCCTTCATGCAGATAGTGCAAATATGGAGCTCTGCTTCTTCGAGGCTCATTGGGTCGAATCTCTTGGTCATTCTTTTTGCCAGGTCATCAAAGTCCACAAATGGACGTTCTCTATGCTTTGCGGTGAACCACTCCAATGTTTTCCCGTGCAACGCGAGATGTACCATAGGGACGATGTAGTCTGGAGATAGTAGTCCATAGTCAAGGCAGGTGCCCAACTTAGACAGCCACATGGCGGGGTCCTCCTCTGGTTCACCCTTGAAGACATCGAGCTTTGGGAGTGTGTAAGAAGCCTTCACCGCTGGATTTGGAGCCAGTTCCTGCGAGGGCAACACCTGCACATGTGCCCGTGACTGGGCCCCCAGGTGAGGTCGATGCACTTGCGCCAGGCCAACTGCACTGGTACCAGTCGATGAAGCGGTTCCCCCTCCCCTCGGTCAAACACGTCCTGCGTCGGTTCCTCCCAGTCCAGAACTCCCCATTTGCTGTCTTGCTGAACTTGCCTAAACTTGTATGGTGTACTGCTGGTCTCCGTGAGCCACCGATCCTTGCCCGGGTCCAGTTATATCCCTCGTTGCTTGTGATTTTTGCTGGAGTCTCCCCGTCATGGGAGTGGCTGATGCCTTGCTCGTCAGAAGATGAGATGGTTGCTTTTTGGATTGGACAGGTTGCATAGTATACTTGCTTGGCGCAGCCCCCGTTGGGATGTGTGTCTCCCCCAAGGTTCGCACTTGCCTGGTGGCTCCAGCCATGGATGAAGGATTGGTGCTTCCTTGAGCTGGGGCTTCCCTGCGGCGTGATGCTACCATGGCAGAGGATGCGTTGTTCACCTGCTGGTGGTTTGAGGACTATTGCCCAGCACCTGCATGTCGTGATGTCATAAGGGATGAGCCTTCTCGTCGGGTTTCCCTTGCTCGTTGTTCCACAACGCCTGGGCTTCTCTGCACACGTGGTGGAGATACACCGCTGTCCGAGGCTGGCCGTTGAGGGTGAGCGACTGGACGGGATGGGACTGCTCGAGGACAGAAAGTCACAGGCTGATGTAGGGAGTGCAGAGCCTGCATTGAGGGGTGATCTAGTGACACCTCTTCTTCATCTGCCTGGTCATTCTGAGCATCGTCTGGGTTTGCACATTCCCCGTCATGGGTCACAGAGGGTGCGGGTGAAGACATCCTTGGGGTAGAGAATTTGAGGCGCCGCGGTGCATGGTGTTCCTGGGTCATGTCCACTGCTTCATAAGCAGTTCGTCCATCTGGAGTGGTGACTTCATGGAGCAGGACGGGCCCCTCGTCTGCTGCAAATTCTTGTTCGTCATGGGACACGCAGTCTTCCACTTACACAAAGTCATGTTCCCCATCTTGGTTGTGCACGTCGTCCTCCTCCGGATCTTGTAGCGTCGCGGCTGCCAACTGCACCTGTCTGATAGCTTTCCATTCTCGTAGTTCCTCGAGACGTTTCAGATGGAACTCTTCTTCTTCATCAGGATTCATCTCGTTCTCCTCATTGTACAGTTGTGGAGACCGATCATCTACCGGATCCCACTCAAACTTGGGGTCCAGCCCTGGAGGATCTTCTGGGCTCCCCTTATAGCGGTGGGTGTCCGCCTCATCCTGTCTTCTTGGGGACGTAGGCTGGGGCAGGACTCGTCCTTGTGTCGCCAAAGGTACGGTCAAATGATCCACCAGCCCCGTCCTCTTGTTCTTGCGCCTCGTAGGATGGCAGGGATCACCCTCGCGGTTAGGAGGATCGTCGAGGTTGGTTCGCCTGCGCCTCCTTACGCCCTGTAGGGGACGCGACGACTCCCTCCCCGGATGATTGCACTTCGAAGCGTAGACTGACATGAAGGCACCTGCCACACTTGTCATAGAAAACAAGTGACTCCACGCTCACCGCACTATTAACACTGTTATACCCTTTCCGCCATCGGCCGGCTGACAGCATGCACGGTTTAGCTCTCGGTCACGGTTCACACTGCGCTATCCACTTCGCGTCCTATGTTACTCCTTTTCCCCGCTTCTTTCCCGCGTATTCATACTCTCACTCATTCGACGGATCATTCACCGTATTAAATACGAGGAATATGTCACACATGTCCCTGGTCCTAACATGTCACCAACAACTAGTTCAACTCTGTGATTATACTAATTTTGCTCACTAGCATTCCACCACAAGCAAGCAATCATCCGCCGAATCACACTAATTCTGCAAACACGTTCCCTCCCGATGTCATACGTAGGGTGACCTGAATATCACCGTGGTTATTTTGGTCGTAAACTTTCTCACCATCTCATCACTGACGGGCAATTATTCACCGGACGAGATGATGTCCACCAAGTTATTCTATCAACGGAAAAAGAGCAATGTGGACAATCATACTTGGTTGCTTTTAGTCCATGAACACACACACACATGCAACATCCCTCAACTAGACATGCAATCCCCTCCCTACATGTCACCCAGCAGCATGCGCAAACCGTAGGCCTCCTGGGTCGACGGATCGTCAGTCGGAGCTGGTTCATGCAAGAACACAGTGCGGTTCACGCCGTCTTGCTCGCTCATCTGTGGGGCGGCGCAACGCAACTCCAGCGGTCCGTCAACGCGTCGACCTGCACGAGAACTGGCGTGCGTCGGGTTGCGCTCCCGTAGACAGAAGAGTTCTTGTTGGTACCGCCGGTAGGCCCGGAATGCCTCGGCCCGTTCTTCCGCAGCTTCTGCGGCGCGTCGTCCGACGTCACGGGCCACCTCCTGCCAATTCTCCACGGGGCGGGGTTCGTCGTCACGGGGAAGTCTCCGGAGCCGCGGTTGCTAGAAGTGCTCCAGGGCCCCACCAGCAGGATGATGCGACCATTGCATCACTCCCAGGACTGTCCGCGCACCCAGCCGATGAGGTACATTGCAGCAGCTGCAGATGGCATAGAAGGTCACCGGCGAGTCTTGGGCGGCTCTGGTTGAGCTGGGCGGCTGGAGCTCCCGCGGAAATCAGGACCAACCCATGACGGCTCCGTTGCATGCTCCTCAGGAAGCGGCCTTCCCATCCGAGGATGGTTGCACACTCACGCACACGTACACACACGCACACACACACACACACGTACACTCACACACACTCTGCCTGCTCTAACTTCTCTACTCTAGCTTGTCGCGAGACGGGACACGGGTCCCGCTTGACGGTCTGGATTGACTGAGGGGCAGCAATCTCTCAGTCGTGCTGATGGTTACTGGACTAGTCTCCCACACCGGGGTCGGATCAGGAGGCAGTTGTGGGACACTCGATTGAGCGCCAGTGGCATCGGGTTTGAGCGTCTCAGCGGTCTCCAGCGGCAGCAGTCGGTCGATCGCTCGTTCGACAGACAGCAGTCGAATCTCCTCCTGTTCTTCCTCTCTTATCCTTCCTTAGCGTGGTCCTTCCAAGCCCCCCTCCCCCGCTGGCTGGCCCCCTTTCGCGGCTCGCACATCAAAACGCCCTTGGATAAGGCGCCTCGGGTGCCGCTCCTCTCGTCGAGGTTCGGACACGGTGTCGCTACCATCAAGCCAGCCTCGGGCCGCTTTCCTTTCCTCTCGGCAGGTCTGGTCGGGTTCCGATGTCCGCCGCAATATCTTCTTTCGCGCCTCCTCGCTCCCCGGAATCAAACTTCTCCTTTCGTATTTTCTTTTCCTCGGTCGTCGGTCATCGGATCATCCATCGACCCCTCTCTCGGATGCTGATCCCAGGCCTTCCTTCCTCCCCCCCTTCCAGTGGATGAAC
This sequence comes from Penium margaritaceum, assembly GCA_023375785.1. NCBI lineage: Eukaryota > Viridiplantae > Streptophyta > Zygnematophyceae > Desmidiales > Peniaceae > Penium > Penium margaritaceum. Next base: position 77,282 of record SZWC01011849.1, read on the forward strand.
GAAACACCATTAACAACGCTACCGTTTGCGCATCTGAACCGCCGATCGGTGGGGCCGATGGAGACAAATCCAGCCTGGTCGTTGGTAGAGTGATGATTGGTGCCGGAGTCAAGCCCAGAAGCTCCTGGCCTGAGCAGCGACGCTCCTTTTGCTGGAGGCGTTCTCTGTGCCATCATGTTGGTAGCTTTTTTTCCACTCTTTTTGCTGCCTGTGTTCCCACTACTTCCGCCGTTTTCCTTCTTTGGCGATCTGCACTCTCTTGCCCAGTGCCCAGGTTTGCCACAATTGTGGCAGTTGCCCTGTCGCTTGGGAGCCTTGCGGCCATTGTTGCCTCCGCCGCCACCTCTTCCGCTGTCGCCGTTCTGACCAAAGGCCGACCATTTGCTCCCGCGGCCATTGTATTGTGTGGCATAGGCTGAGAAGTTAGCCTCACTGCCGCTGCGACGTGTGGCCTCGTTTCAGACGTACTCGGACAGTGTCGTGTACGTCAGGTCGTTCTCCTTCCAACCACCCATGACGTCGATCATAGGACTCCAGCTCTCCGGTAGCGGCATAAGGATGATAATGGCCTGCATCTTTTCATCAGGTTTCCAGTCCATTTGGCGAGCCTCGCGAAGGAGTCCTTCAAACTCCTGTAAGAGGTATGGGATGGACTCACCCTCATTCACCCGTATGCTAATCATCAGTTGTAGGATGGATAATCTGTTGGCGAGGGAGGTGGATTGGTGCACGCACTTGAGCTTGTCGTAAGCTTCGGAAGCCAGCGTGTACCCGGAAATGATGGGAACATACTTCTTAACAATCGTGTTGCTGAGGAATGACATGACAGTATCATTTTGATCCATCCATGCCTCATGTTTGGATGTGCCTTCTGCGGGAACTTGATCCTTTCCCTTTAGTAGCTTGACGAAGCCGCGTACTTTCATCGCAAGCTCGAACTGCCATCTCCAAAGGGGGAAGTCAATCCCCTCGAAAATGGGGATTCCTCCCAAGGGTCCAAGACCTTGCGGCAATGATGTAGCACTTACATTTGCTCCAGTGGTCTGCCCTGTGGTAGCCACTGTTGAGTTTGAGGACTGCCCTGCGGCAGCCCCCACTCCTCCTGATGGGTCAACCATTTCTTTGCCCTTATCTGCTTCCCACGCCTCTGCTGCGTTGAGGCCGATGTAGGCTGATGTAAGCTGATGTCTGCTACCAGTTTTAGGATGAAGATCCATTGCTTACCCCTCTCCAGCCGATTTTCACCTCCAGACACAGAAGGTATCTACACCAACACACCTAGGGTCTTGCCACCAAGGGCAGAGCTTGTCCTGGTTGGGACACAAGGGTCGTGCCTCCAAGGGCAAAGCTTGTCCTTGGTCCCTGTGTGCTAAGTGCAGACCAAGCCGTTGAAGTTGATGAAGCTAATGGAGCTGATGGAGCTGATGGAGCCGGCGTGCGCACCTCGAGAGAGCGTACCAGAGTTGAGCGAAGCGTGCCTTACAACTGGTCAATGTGGGCCCATAACCCTTTGTCAACCGGCCTGAGGCAAACGGACTAGAAAACAGGGCCGACACAATAGCACCTGCCGTCCACTCCTAGCATTTCAGCTAGGAGAATATATCACCCTCAGGATCACGGTTCCACACTGAGCAATTCCTAGGAAATCATTTGCTAGCAACTGTATCCACTTAACACTTGGTCACTTTCGCGCGAGGTGCTAGTCAAAGACTAACTTCTGGGACTTAGACCAACCAGTGTCTTCTTTATACTGTTCCTTAGTTGGACAACTCTGTGAGGAGCATCTAAGGCCACATTAAGTAATTTGACTGAGGAATGAGCCTGGTACATATAGTCCTAGGCCTGGCTTCTAAGGTGTGTGGGTAGTGGCACTTTTGGGGTGGTCACTCCACACCACCTCACCAGTCCGCCAATTGGCGCATCCACTGACCGCCAAGTGGCGCACTCTCCTCATGCATGGAGAAATGTCTAAGAAACTTCCCCTGTGCTGGAAAGGTCAAAAACCGTCTGCGCACATCAAGAATCGATCGTAGGACCTGTCGTCCCTAAGTTCAACATGCTATCCGTTGTGCTACACTTATTGTGTCTTGCTTGGACTTGCACCACGAACAAGGTTTGGGGGACTTACTCCTAGGGAGCAGTGCATGCCCAACCTATCCGTCAAGCCATAGCAGTGGCCATGGGGCATAGAAGAACAACAGTTTGGTTGGGCTAGGCGTGTAGGAAGTGTGTGTGCGTGTGTGTGCGTGCGTGTGTGTGCAGCCATCCCCGGATGGGAAGGCTCCTTCCTGAAGAGCACGTCACAGAACCATCATGGCTTGGTCCTAAGTTTCCGCGGGAACTCCAGCCGCCCAGCTCAAGCAGAGCCGCCCGAGATTCGCCGGTGACCTCCTATGCCATTTGTACTTGCTGCAATGTGCCCCATTGGCTGGGCACGCGAACGGTCCTGGGAGTGATGCAATGCTTGCATCATTCTGCCGGTAGGGCCATGAAGCACTTCTGGCAACCATGGCTGCAGAGACTTTCCCATGAGGACGAGCCCCGTCCCATGGAGAGTTGGTAGGAGGTTGCGCGTGACGTCGGACGGCGTGCCGCAGAAGCAGCTGAAGAATGGGCCGAGGCGTTCTGAGCCTATAAGAGGTATTGATAAGGGCTCTTTTGCCTATGGGAGGAGGACCTGGTGCAGGCCAATTCCCGTGCAGGTCGGCGCGTTGACGGTCCATTCGAGTTGTGTCCTGCCGCCCCACAGGCGAACGACCAAGGCGGCACGAACCACATGTTGCTTACGCGAGGGCCAGCTCCGACCGATGATCCGGCGGTGCAGGTAGCCTACGGTTTGCGTATTCTGCTCGGTGACATGTAAGATAGTGACTGAATGTGTAGAGAAGAATTGCTGGTCATGTGTATGTTTCCTTGATAAAATGCAAATACGTTGATTGCCTAGTTTACCACGTTCGTGCCGTTGGAAGAGATGCTCATGGTGAATAGCGTGATGTCCGGTGCATGATTGACCGTTAGAGACTAGACATTAAATAAATATAATAGCTCAAACAATCACGTTGATCATCTCGAGGCTTGTCATAGTTGGGACGGAAGAAGTGTGGGTTAATCCGGAAGAGGAATACGCGTGATATATCCCCAGCATTGATTCGGTGAATGATTCGTCGAGTAACTAGGAAGAGAGAAAGAATTTTCCGGTCCATGAGAATGTGCTTGGAACGAGCAAGATAAAAGAGTGACATGGGACGAGAATGGGTGCAGAGTTGCGAGGATAGCGAAGCACGAACCGCAACCGAGAGTAGATCCCTGCTTATTTTCAGACCTGATTCCGGCCGATGGCGGAAAAGGGTATAGCATACGTCGTGAGGTTCTTTCTTCAACCTCCATGAAGATACCGACAAGTGACTCGCCCCTCAAATGGCTCCTCTTGCAACGAGCTTTTCACACCCATCAAGGAACGTTCATTTTTCATCCTTTCCTCTTAATACCAGTGCTAAATTAAGACTCGCAAGGTCACGCTCCCGTCCAAAGCCTCCAGCGTACTTATGATTCCACTTCAATACTTTTTTTTTCTTCAAATCCATCTTATGAGCCCCCCTCTCACGGTCATTTTCTTTTTTTTTGAAACCCCAAAGATACCCCCTTCACAACAATCCTTCCTCTCACAAGAGTCACAAAACACATTTAGCCCTTTCATAAATTAGTAGTGCCAGCCAAGAAGTGATCACAGCCTTGCTCACCGTCAAGAAAATCTAACTCATCCCTTCGCCCCTGTCATTTTCGGGTCACAAGCCACTTCCAGCTTTCCTTCATCCCTCCTGACTATCGCCATAGCATGATTGTGGGTCGTACTTGACCCGTTTGTCGTGGTCCTCTTGAAATTCCAGCAATCGTGTCGCCCCCTTCCAATACTACCCGGCTTGAATGTCCTTTCGCGGTTGCCTTCCATTTGCACCATGAAATTATTGCGGCTCTCCCACTGTTGTCCCTCACGCTCTTTAATTTATGCTTGACAAAATCGTTCCAATCCTTCTCCCCGTTTGCCGACCGTCTTAGCAAGCTCACACCTGCTAGCTTTGGTTATGCATGATAGCTTGGCTTCCTCATGCGGTTCCACGGTACGTCACTAAAATGTACTCTCTCTTACCATTCTCATGCTCCAACTTCGCCCATACACGCTTGACACAATGGTGCGCTACCATTTTGGTCAGCTCGTGACAGCTTGTCAAATGGCGCGATGAATAGGTGCAAAGTCGCGACCAGCCCAACTTAAGTTTTGCCCCTCTCAAGCTTTGCTGCGACGAACCCAAGTCACTTTCTCATTCCCCTCTCTCCACTTGCATCCACACACAATACGCACCAGATAGAATGGCTTGTCACCATCACCTTCACCTCGTGACATGTTGTGCTTCTCGTGATTCTAGTTAGCGAAATCCCTTTTTCCACCGTCACCACCGTCCTACTCATAGCTCAGATCCGCTTTGCACTTGAAGCCAACACAATGTATTGTCACCATCATGTTCACCTCGTTCACCTTTCCGTGACTTAGTTGTTTGACCTCAGATTTTGGTGCCGATAGATTTGTTTGTAGGCGCATCCCATGGAGTGGCGACACGTAAAAATCTGCCAAGTCTCGAACAAGTTATGCTTCGTCAAAGTTGAGCACCCACAAAAACACAATATCACGCCATTGTCATGGTCAACTCCATTTCCAATTCATAGCTTAGCAGTTCGTGGTCATTGAGCGCCGTAAACTACGTTAGGGAGATCTTTGTCGAGACGCGCGTTGAAATATTGTTGCCATAAATTTATGGATAAATACCGATGAGATTTCAATCTACTGAAGATGCTTCACATCTCCGAAAAAATTGGCATCCCCCCAACACGCCACCTCACCGTTTTCGTTGATGCCAAAATATACACCAAGACACATGATATTGTGAGTCACCTTTTGTTCATTTGCAGTATGGCTCAGTGCGCACCTCCAGAGGAGTCCCCGAGGCTGAGGGGCCGCAACCCCGACAGACTCAAGATTGGTGAAACTCTTTGATGTCAACACCGTGCACTTAAAATTGCCACAATGAATAAATTGTACTGAAATTTGGTGACTGAGAACATNTGCCGATAGATTTGTTTGTAGGCGCATCCCATGGAGTGGCGACACGTAAAAATCTGCCAAGTCTCGAACAAGTTATGCTTCGTCAAAGTTGAGCACCCACAAAAACACAATATCACGCCATTGTCATGGTCAACTCCATTTCCAATTCATAGCTTAGTAGTTCGTGGTCATTGAGCGCCGTAAACTATGTTAGGGAGATCTTTGTCGAGACGCGCGTTGAAATATTGTTGCCATAATTTTATGGGTAAATACCGATGAGATTTCAATCTACTGAAGATGCTTCACATCTCCCAAAAAATTGGCATCCCCCCAACACGCCACCTCATTATTTTCGTTGATGCCAAAATATACACCAAGACACATGATATTGTGAGTCACCTTTTGTTCATTTGCAGTATGGCTCAGTGCGCACCTCCAGAGGAGTCCCCGAGGCTGAGGGGCCGCAACCCCGACAGACTCAAGATTGGTGAAACTCTTTGATGTCAACACCGTGCACTTAAAATTGCCACAATGAATAAATTGTACTGAAATTTGGTGACTGAGAACATGTGGAGGGTACTATGTACATCTTGATGTACACCTGTTGAGGACACTCTGGGTTTGAGGGACCAAAATCTTGACCGACTCAAAACTCATGAAAATCTTCAATATGCTCATCGCGTATCTAAGACAATCACAATGGAATAGTTATCAATCGGACAATTGAGCACACATGGAGCATATGCCATACATCTCGGTGCAGACGTCCCGAGGAGTTTCCGAGTTCGATGGGCCAAAACCTCAATTGACTTGAAATCTAAGAAATTCTTCAAAATGCACACCTTCCACCTCGAACAACCATCATGGAACAGACTTCATAGAAAGCAGACACCCAAACACATATGGAGTATACAGCGTTTGTCTCGGTGCACACCTCCTAAAGAGTTTGTGAGTTCGAGGGGTCGGAATCCCGGCCGACTCAAAATGTGAAAAACTCTTCGACGTGTTCACCCCACACCTTAAAAAAACACAATTGAAGAATTTCACTGAAATCCAACAACCAAACACACAACATAGGTTTCCTCTAAACCCTCACAAATGACCCAATATTCGACGAAAATTTTGTTTTTCTCGAGATTTTGTTACTCGACCCTTGTTTGAGACACACATTCATGAATAACAGGCAACCACATGAACTTCCCACAACCCACCATGAAGCAATCTGAAACCTGAGCATGAAACAAGAATTTTTCTCGTGGAAGGGGTCCCTGATGTCTCCCACTCATAAAAATTGAGCTTCTTCTTGTATTTGAGACCACTTTTCTAGTTTTTTTTAAGCTATTGCTAAAGGACGACCTCTGCAACACAACATACATGCTTAAAACGAACCTGGATTTGATACCAAGGGAGCTTTAGTGACCAAAATAAAATAACCCTTTCTTTTTAATGATTTTCCTCATGGTACGGCGTGTCAAGAGTGGTCCGCAACCCACAACCTAGACAAGTGCGCAGCGGACTTGGACAGGCGTGGCGTATAGGACCCCTAAGCGGTGCCTTAGGGATCCTACATGCCACGCCCTTCACCCTCAGTGGAAGTATGCAGGTGCTTGACTACACTATAAACGTACTCATTCCACCCCACAACCCCTTGCGCTTACACAAAACGCTTGTTATTTGCAGGACCAAAAACCGGATCCCCTGGCTCCCAAAGGACCTACTACCGGCAACACCATCAATCTATGAAAAATGTACTAATCTTGTTTAGAAACAGAGTGACAGTTGCTCCCAACTAAAGACTAAGCCTGGAATGGCGAGCCACTCCACGCCCTCGACACACAACTCCCTCATACACGACGCTCAACGAACGCCTCGAGCCCATCCACGCCACACCATGCACTCAGAGAATACACTCGATGAAAGCCTGGATGATACACAACTATCGTTTACTGCCTTAGTATGCACAAAAAGTTGAGGTCCCTATGTCGTTACACATGGCACGATGCGACATGCGTCCTTACGACATGAGCTTGGTCCTGCCACTCGCGAGATACATACCTTGAACTTCTCATGTGACTCACGTAGATGGTGTTTGGTAGTATAACTCGGTCTTGGTCAATGATTGAACCACCTTATACTTGTTGATCAAACGTCTCTTCTATACTGATGCATACAACCCAAGGGTACTTATGCATGCAAGCTGTCCATCTCAAACGCAACAGAAGCACGCGCTCAGAGTACTCCCACACGACCTCGTGTGACTCAATCTATGTGTTTATCCCAACCAAACGTGGTTTAGCACCACAATGAAAGATTAAATGTCACTACCTCAAGTCAGCAAACACGAAGGAATAGTATAAGTTTTTAATGTCTTCACATTAGTCACAAAATCAATCCAAGAAGGATGGGACTACTATCATGAGAAGCTCCTCAAACTATGCTATGAAGCTCAATGATCTTTCACATGGGTGACGGTCATTGCCAAGCACAAAACGATAGCCGGATTCCCTTGTGATCTCGTGTGGCACGGTCTTCTTATCTTGCAATCGGTGCTTCGTGTCCTTTCTAGTAATGCCGTCACACTTTCAAAACCGCACGATTAGCAGTCTCTCATCTCTACCCACTTGTCATGTTTTTTACTACCAACCTAGGTAGAAGAAACTCAGAGGGTTGTAGGGATGGGCATCACAAATCCTACAAGCACCCAAACCAAAGCCCGATCAGCACGCTAGAAGTACCTTATTGCAAGCTCTCCAACGCTATCCTCTGCTCCACGCTCTGTCAATAGATCACTCCACAACATAAATTCTACTCAATATTTAGGAATCAAGAGACCTACATCCACCCGTGTGAGTCACAATCCCGTACCACCCTTGCCCCAGTAATCCGCACTCACCACCTCGACGGGCCCCAATGACGCGGAACTCGACTTCCTCATTGCCCTATCCTCGTTCGAGCTCCACCCGCGAGCATGTACAGCACGGGGCTTTCGGCCTCGGTGACACCATCTTGTCCTTCATAATGATCACGTGGCTCTTTCGCATTCTCGATTCCACGGTATATCGGTCTTAAAAGGCCAAAGAAAATTTGGCCTGTTCTACTATAGTAACTAATGATTAGCATCTTGCTACCAAATACGTTCTACTCTCAAAGGCACAAAGAGTTCCAAAACCATGAGAGGCTAGGCATAGGAAGAACAAGAGTGGATGAGGAGCGCAAAGAGTGGAGCGGAATGCTTGTTCAAATCTAAATATAACTTTTAGAATATTACATAGTACAATGCCTATACAAAGTCTCTCTCTGACAGGTCCACCAAAGCGCGACTTCTTTCTCCATAAATAAGAACCCAACTTGATAGTCAAAATGCTATATCTAACAAAAGGAAAACAAGCTTTCTTACCCTCGTAGAGAATTCCTAGAGTTATTTCTTACTCATGAGAGCAAGGACTAGCGCTAGCACTGATTCCGTTTTCTTCCCCATGTCCAAGTCATCCCAAAATAATTTTTTTGCTTTCTTTGAGCTGCATTCTAGAATCAACCTTCAAATTCTTTGTTTCCTTGGACATTTCGGCATGGAAATGGCCTCGCAACCTGCGTTACTCTTTGGTTGACAGCTTGCCAGAGTCGTCTATTGAAAACCTTCAAGCCCTTGCCATTAGATGGTAGCCGTGAAATGATGAAGTTGGCTTTCTCCTCGCTGAGTTGATGACCTGAGATTCTACAACCCCTTTCCGTGAATGCTCTCTTGATGTATGTCTTTCCAACCTGTATTTCCTTTATGCAGTCCACAACCTCGATCTGATAAAAACATCGATGAACAAGCTCACCCTCAAGTAACTCCTTTTCCCATACGCGTGTCAAGCTCATTCAGAAATGACCCCTTTTTTCACTCTTTCCGCTCACAACCATTGTCAAAAAAAAAATTGCAATATCACACCTCTCAAGAATTCCGGTCACGGTTATAACACCACTTTGTTTGTTCTCACATCCTTGTCTTTTTCTTGCACTCTACAAGGTCCCCCCTCCCGTTCATCTCCTTGTTTCAAAATAAAATATATTACATCTCCCTCTTAGACTGTTCCCTTTAACCAATATAAAAACTCAGAAGAACATTTTTCCTCTCACAATCCATTTGTTCTCATTGAGAGGGCGATGAAAATCTTGTTTGTGTCAAGGGATAGATCCGGCTCCAACCCGTCGCCTGTGTCGTTTTTGGGTCGCACAGGACCTTTGGCCCTCATTCAGCCCTCACACCTAGTATTATGGTACGGTTGTGAGTTGTAGTTAACCCTCTATCCTAGCTGACATAGCTTCCCCCTGGGATGCTTTCACTCAAGTTTGTCTCCCGGTATGTAACCAAGTTCCTCTTTTCCCCTTCTCGCAAGCTTGTTTCTCTCTCATACTTAGGTTCCTAGTCCAGCGGGAAGCCCAAATAGCCATACATTTGTCGCCTCTCATGTGTCAGGATTGTACAGGATACGCTCGTGACACATCGCCCGATCACCATCGCGGAAACCTCTGTCTCACATATTGGGGCCGTCTTAAACTGGTGACGAACACAATGCCATGTCACCATCATGGTCACCTTGGTCCAAAAGATGTTACTTTCTTATTTGAGCTCTAAAATGACGGCGAATAGGTTGGAGGGAGAGGGACTCTATTATATTCTAGAGTAGGAGCATCTCATGAAATGGTGGCACGTAAAACTTGGCCAAGTCTCACTAAGTTACAATCCGTCAAAGTAGCATACCACTAAACACACGATTTCACGGTAAGATATCCATCCAGAATCATAACTTGGTCATTAGTAGTCGTAATTCGGTGTCACAAATTGCACTGGAGAGATCTTGTTTAGACAAACACACAAATATTCTTTACAGTAACTGTTTAGAAAATTGCTGCTTGAATTCTAGTCTGCCAAAGTTTCTTTTGCGTCTCCCAGGACTCCCGACCTCTCTCCCGTCATCCCCTCATACGCAACCTTGCCACTGCCGTTGATGCCATGAAATAGATCAAGACACATAATGTTGTGTTACCTTTTGTCCGGTTACATGTTGACAACTATGCCTCTACATGTTGTGGAGTTGGTGACCAAACTTCCTTCAAGTCTTTTCATAAGTGAAACTATTATAACAGCTCTCAAGCGAGAATTTGAAATACGATCATGTTTTTAGACAAAAGCATGTGTCATACTATTGTCATCACAATAGACGTGTTTTCATTAAGAATATAATATTATTTCTATGGTATAATACTGATTCCTTTTAGAATAAGGAAGAGAACTAAGGGATTTTCTCAAGGAAAAAATATGTTAACAAAAACGAAGTCAATGAAGATAATGGAGAATATAGTGGAGATAATACAAATGAAGATATTATAAACACAATAGGACTTGCCTGTGAACTCTTTCACTGAAAAGTCATTTTTATCGACCCATGAAGAATGGACACATGATCATGTTAAAGGAAGATTTGTTGTTCACGGTTGTATAAAATACCAATGAGCTTTTCTATGTAACCTTATTGTAAAGAAATGGATTAAAAACATCTTGTGAACACACAAATTCCACTCGGAAATAAGAAAACATTGCCAAATAGGAACTCTTTAACAATTATCGGTAAATTTTCAAGCGTAAGGATAACAAGTTGTGAATTTCACACATCTCAAGTCAATACTATTCGATATGTTGTCTTTTTCAGATGGAGAGGACTTCCATTAAGAAACTTCAAGGCTTTTAGAATTATAGTAGCCAGAGTTCATAAATAATGTAAAAGAAAACAATATTCTTTGCAATTAATTCAAGAAAATAAGAGGACGTAATGCTTAGTGGGATGATTACAGAAATGATTTATTGACTTTCTAGAGACGAGAAATCCTATTTTTATTATAGCTTTCAATAGCTCATACAAATTGGAAAGATCTACTGTCAAATTTATCTATAATGAATGGAGCCACAAAGTTTGATAAGAAGATTGATGAGATGGAAACTCCAATATGCATTATA
>SZWC01011850.1:31923-89924 GCA_023375785.1 Penium margaritaceum
AGGAGGAGGAGGAGGAGGAGGAGGAGGAGGAAGAAGAAGAAGAAGAAGAAGAAGAAGAAGAAAAGAAGAGGAGAACAGTCAGACCAAGCAAACACAACACCTCACGAGATGGCATGACTTGGCTTACCTTGACTGGTGGATATGTGATGGTGTGGCTTGCCATGCGACCGTTTGGAGCTTTTTCCTGTGATACCGAAGCATGGGATGGGCAGAAAGTGAATGGCAGGCACTCAAAACAGTGGCGTAGCATGTTGTGGAATGATGTGGCATGCCACAGTGCAGTGCAGTTGTATTGTGTGGCATGGTAAGGCAAAGAAAGCCCTGTCGGGGCGTAGGATAGAATGGGATAGCATGGTATGGCGGAGCAAAGGATATCATTGCATAGGATGGCATGGCACAGCATGGAACAGAATGGGATGGGATGGGATGGAATGGGACGGGACGGGACGGGACGGGACGGGACGGGACGGGACGGGACGGGACGGGACGGGACGGGACGGGACGGGACGGGACGGGACGGGACGGGACGGGACGGGACGGGACGGGACGGGACGGGACGGAATGGGATGGGAGGGGAGGGGAGCGGAGGGGAGGGGAGGGGACACAGTGCAGCACGCGTGCGTGTGTGTGCGTGCAGGGAGGGGGGGGGGAGAGGAGTAGAGGGGGGGGGGAGGAGGGATAGAACTCCCAGGCTTCAACGAAGTTCAGCTGTAGAAAAAAAGCTTTACCTTTTGACCGTTTGGCGTTGCCAGCGAGTAGAGTTGGATCTTCGTCGCGTCCGCCATGTCTGCTCCTGCCTCTGATCCGCCTCCTGCTGCTGCTGCTGCACCTGCTGATGATGCTGATCGTGCTGCTGGTGCTGCTGCCGCCGCCGCCGGAACAGGTGCCGCTGGTGCAGCTCCTCCGACAAAACTAAGCTCGTTCCAAAAGGAAGCCAAGGGAGGAAGCAGTTGTCGCAAGCCCTCTGGCGCTCGAGCTCTCGTGGGAGCCCTTTGTTGAAAAAATAAAAAGGGGCGCCGGCCTCCGCACTCGGGCGAACTCGCTGACGCACAAGCTGACGCAGTACGGGCCCTGCGGGAAGGAGCTGCACGGCTGCGGCCGCCTGCTGCGTCCTCGGGTCGAGAAAATGAGGGAGAGAGCGTCAGCAACGGCGCGGAGGAGAGAGTGAAGGCCACCGCGGGTGAGGAGTTCCCAGCTGATGGACGATCTTCGGCGAGAAGCTGTCCGGCGGACTGTGCATGTCCCTCATCTGCATCGAAAGAGTGTCGAATTTATCTCTGTATGTGGTGTAGGGTCGCTCCGTGTGGGGTGTAGGGGCAAGCATGCAAGCACAAGCCGACGAGGCTGGTCTGCAGCAAACTCTACCGAAACGGCGGCAGCAGCGGCAGCGGCGACAGCGTCAGTGCTTTCTGCGGAGCAGTGACACTGCGATTTTCTGATGCATGCTTTACGTCAGCTTGACGTCAAGCATGGCTGACGCCTGCCGGAAGAAGTTGCTCGGAAATGGTGACCGAAAGAGGCTCGGGATCCTCCGACACGCGGCGTCGCGAAACTGCCCAACCTTCGCTGACGACTAAGGCCGGGTTCGGATGTCACGAAAATCTTTCTTTCAAGGGTGAAATAGCTCGAATACCCAGACCGCACTCACAAATTAGGCTTAACATACCCGCGAGTCAACATTTTGACACGGAATACCCACCTGTTTAAAAAAATAAAAAAGGTATCTGGCCCTCGCTCACCATGCTCTATCAGCCACATGCTGCGCTGATCGAGCATGGCGACGAGGGTCATGTGACCGTTGCTCGATCGCGACCGTCGCTCCCTCACAAGATCGTGATGGAGCGATGACCCTTTTGTTTTTTATTTTTTCGACGTGTAAACCCCCTATTACGATTTAGGGTTTTGTATGTTTTGCGCGGGAAGAGCCAGCACAAAAAATAAAACCCTGTATGGAAATAGGGGGTTTGCGCGTCGAAAAAAAAAAACCAAAAGAGTCGTCGCTTCATCGCAATCGAGCGAAAACGCCCATTTAAAAATTTGGACCTTTCCTTTTCATGGCACAAAAACTACCCCTGTTTTGCAGAAAAAAATACTTTCAAACCCAACCCCTCTTTACATTCGGGGTTGAGGGTTTTATTTTTTGCGCGGGCATCTGTTGGGCCTCGCGGTAGCCGGGCCCAGCAGATGCCCGCACGCAAACCCCACGCGAACCCCACGCAAACCCCTTTCTCGAAAAATGACAAACACCTCGAAAGAGGGGTTTGTCATTGTTCAAGGAGTATGATGATGTCAGCATTGCGACGCTACATTCCATGCAACGACGACCTATCTTTTTTCGTTGATACTTGGTTTTTTTTTTTTGACACGTGGATATCCTAGCTTTTATGTAGTCCGTACTGGGCACGCCGTGTCTAATTTAGGACATGGGTATCTAGTCGCTTGGTCCATCTTTCAACCATGGGAGAGTAAGAGGCGCGTTAATACAACATTGTGACGTCGCTTCCCCCGAAACACTCTTTGCTTAATGTTGTGAATCATGCTTCAACAATGAGAGCTCCTTCAAAAAGCGAGAAGGGAAGGGGGGCGGGGGGGGGGGGGGGGGGGGGGGGGGGGGGGAGTGACTCGGGCAAGAATGCCCTCGTCGACCTGTCAATGAGGACGATTCAGTTCGAGTGTCGGAATTTTCATGTCCGAGTGTGGAATCAAGATAATGACCAATGACTGTCGCGAGTGGCGTGAGATATAACAAAAACTTGCGAGAGGACATTTTTAAAACTTTCATCGATGAAAGTGGATGAAAGGTCGAGTCGCCATGCACGTTGCAGCCATTTTATCGCTGAAAGGGAGACTCGCATAGGGCATTGTTGAAACATGAAAGATTATCCACGCTCTTCAACCATGGGTGGTGTCACATGATCGATAGCGTGAGATGACTTAGCTCGCAAGCTGCCACATCAGCTCGCGAGTTCGCAAACCGCCAAGAATGAGGCGCGACGGATAGAAAAAACATCAATTTTGTGACATCTGCACCCAAGCTAAGGGTGCATTTGGCCTCGGTCGACTCCAGGATGCGGATTCACGGAACACTAAAGTGCAACACGAATTCATACTTGGCATGCAGGACTGGAGGCATCGACTGGGATCCCGGTCAAAGGCTCCAATCATGTTTAGCTCCACGTCAGCGTACTACTCCTCTCTGAAGTAGGAATCCTTCTGGCTAAGACGGATCCGCTTCGGCTTTCGGCCGCGACAGAAAGGCGAGGCGGATCCCTCTTGGCCAGACAGATTCCTATTGCAGAGACGGAGAACCGAGCCGCCTAGGCTACGCTATTGACGTGGAACTAAACATGATTGGAGCCTTGTATCCGGATCCCCGTCGATTCCTCCTGTCATTGCGTGCCAAGTATGAATCCGTGTTGCACTTTCATGTCTCCATGAATCTACGTCCTGGAGTCGACCGAGGCCAAACGCACCTCAAGGCATAGTGCGGTAAACTCTACGATGCTAATATGCAAGATGCTAATGTTAACTCGATGGTACATGTAAGGATTACCCACGAGATTCGATTGTGTGTATGCCCTACCAGGCATTCAAAAGAATAAAACTATATTACCCGACGTTCGGGAGAATAAGACTCTCCTACCCAATTACCCGAGAGTATTAATATTTAAACCATGAACATCAAGAAAACACAACATTTTGATGCTACATGCGATGTAGCGTCGACATGCTGGTGTCAACAATATTGTTGAACATTCACAAACCCCTCATTTGAGGGGTTTGTGAATGTTCGTGGGGGGAATTTTGCGTATAGTTCGCATGGGGGATTCGAGACTCCCGATGCGTTGAAAGGGAACCTGCTAGGCCCCACTACTACGGGGCCGAGCAGGAGCCCGCGTAAAAATAAAACCCTAAAACCCCAAATATAATTCAGGATGGCATTTGACTAAGGTTTGAATGTAAAACCTTAGCAAGTTTTCAAGTAAGGAAAAGAATAGAAAACAAGTGTTTCCGCTCCATCTAAAAAGCAGGTGTTTTCGCTCGGTCGCAATTATGGCGTGGGAGCGAGCATTGCGAGGGGGGTCAACATGCCCCACATTGCTTTGCTCGATCAGCGGCGCATGCTGCTGATCGAGCACGGTGAAGCGAGCGGGCAGGAAAATCTTCTTCGTAAGTCGCTGGGCAGGGCGTGAATAAAATTTGTTCATTAGGTAAAGTGTCACCAGCCCCCTTACGGATTGGGTAGAAGGATTATTATGCCCTTAACCCAAACTACAATGTTTCTAGACACGGTTAGTATCCTACGTATTGTACGGTGATGTAGTTTTCCCGAATCAACCCTGGTGGACGTCCCCTTTTCCTGCCATCTGCGGTTTCATTTCCGAGGAGGAAGTCCAATGTCGACTTCTAGGGTCGTGAACGTGCTGTTTAGGCTATTGACCATGGAATCGGTCTTCCGTAATCGTTCCGCGTACTCGTGATGAAATTTGGTTGCCTACAAATGGAGTTAACAATAAAAACTACCCGGCTGGGAAAAAAAGTAAGGTTGTGCTATGCTGACCCTTCGCTCATGACAACCTCCTTCAATTGCCTTGACTGGTAAACATTAATCAATGTAACGGGTTGCACTCTGACCGGAAACTCTCTTGAGACCAATTTTATATTTCTCGCGATCGTACTACCGTTGACACGGTTCTTGTGTGATATTTCTGATTCTTACATCACTTTTCGCAACACGAGTCGTGCGAGCAATGAATCACAAGAATGAGAGTGGGGATATGCATCAAGCTGGTGATTAAAATCTGAAGAACATTTAGGTAGATTTTCTTCGTAGTTCCTTTTTTTTTATTAGCGGTCACTCATTCTAATATCACAAGATATTTCAATCACGAAGTTAATCGCATTATGCCTAAAATATGTGTCCTAGTTACACCCTAGTTACACTATAGTTGTGCCATTCTTGCACCCTAGTTGTGTCCTAGTTGCACCCTTACGCGCCCTAGTTCGACCCTAGTTGCGCTTTACTTGCACCCTACTTGCACCATACTTGCGCCCTTGTTACACCCTAGTTGCGCCCTACTTGCGCCTTGCTTGCGCCCTACTTGCGACCTAGTTGTGCCGTAGCTGTACGCTACTTGCACCGTAGTTGCGTCCTAGTTTTTTCCTTCTTGCACCCTAGTTGCACCCTAGTTGCGCCCTACTTGCTCCCTGTTTGCACCCTACTTGCGAAAAAGTTGCACCCTAGTTCCTCCATACTTGCGCCAAAGTTGCACCTTAGTTGCGCCGTAGTTACGTCATAGTTACACCCTAATTGTGTCCTACTTCCTTCCTACTTCCGCCCTACTTGTACGCTAGTTGCGCCCTAGTTGTGCCCTACTTGCACCCTACTTGGACCCGAGTTGTACCCTAGTAACACCCTAGTTTCACCCTACTTGCACCCTAGTTGGGCCCTTGTTGCGCCTTACTTGCGTCCTACTTGCGCCCTACTTGTGTCCTAGTTGTACCCTGGTTGTGCCCTAATTGCGCCATGCTTGCGCCCTACTTGGGACCTACTTGAGCCGTAGAGGCACCCTTGTTGCATTGTAGTTGCACCCTCGTTGCGCTCTAGTTGCACCCTACTTGCGTCCTACTTCGGCTCTAGTTGTGCCCTTGTTACGCCCTACTTGCACCCTGGTTGGACCCTAGGTGCGCCTTACTTACGCCCTACTTGCGCCCTACTTGCGCCCTAGTTGCGACGTAGTTGCGTCCTAGTTGTATCCTGCTTGCACCCTACTTGCAACCTAGTTGCGCCCTCGTTGCGCCCTACTTGCGCCCTAGTTGCGACGTAGTTGCGTCCTAGTTGTATCCTGCTTGCACCCTACTTGCAACCTAGTTGCGCCCTCGTTGCGCCCTACTTGTACTGTTATTGTGCTCTAGTTGCACCGTTGTTGTGTCCTAGTTGCACCCTAATTGTGCCCTACTTGCGGCCTACTTGCGACCAAGTTGCACCCTAGTGGCGTCCTACTTGCGCTATAATGAGATCCTAGTTAAGTCGTAGTTGCGCCCTAGTTATGCCTTACTTGCGTCCTACTTCTGTCATAGTTGTTCCCTAGTTGTGCCATAGTTGTAGCCTACTTGCGCCCTACTTGCGTCCTACTTGCGCCCTACTTGCGTCCTACTTGCGCCCTAGTTGTCCCCTAGTTGTCCCGTACTTGTGCTCTAGTTGCACCCTAGCTGCACCACACTTGCGCCCTAGTTGCACCTTACTTTTGTCCTATTTGTGCCCTATTTGCACCCTGGTTGCGTCCTCATGTAACCTAGTTGCGCCCTACTTGGGCCGTGATTGCGTCCTACTTGCGACCTAGTTGTGCCCTAGTGGGCCCTAGTTGCACCATAGTTGCGCTATAGTTGCACACTAGTTGCGCCCTACTTGCGCACTACTTCCATCCTCGTCGTGCCCTAGTTGCGCCCTACGTGCGTCCTACTTGCACCGTACTTGCACCCTACTTATGCCCCAGTTGCGCCCAAGTTGTACCCTAGTTTTGCCGTAATTGTGCCCTATCTGCGACCTACTTGCACCTTAGTTGTGTCATAGTTGCGCCCTAGTTACGCCGTACTAGCATCCTACTTGTGCCCTACTTGCGCCTTAGTTGCCCCCTAGCTGTGCCCTAATTGTGCCCTACTTGCACCCTACTTACGCCCTACTTGCGCCCTAATGGCACCCTAGTTGTGCTCTAGTTGCACCCTAGTTGTGCCCTAGTTGCACCCTAGTTACGCCATACTTGCGCTCTAGTTGCGCACTAGTTGCACCCTTGTCGCACCGTAGTTGCGTTATAGTTGCACCCTACATGCAACCTACTTGCACCCTACACGCGTCCTAGTTGCGCCCTAGTTGCACCTTTTTGGTGGCCTACTTGCGCCCTACTTGCACCCTACTTGCGTCCTACTTTCGTCCTAGTTGTGCCCTGGTTGCACTTTTGTTGCGCCCTAGTTGTGCCCTAGGTATACCCTAGTAGCGACCTACTTGTGCCCTAATTATGCAATGGTTGCGCCATAGTTGCAACCTAGTTACGTCCTACTTGCGCCCTACTTGCGCCACAGTTACAGCCTCATTGCGACCTAGTTGCACCCTAGTTTTACGCTAGTTGCACCCTTCTTGCATCCTACTTGCACCCTAGTTGCACCCTAGTCGTACCCTAGTTTGGCCATACTGGCACCCTACTTGCACCGTACTTGCGTCCAACTTGCGCCCTACTTGTACCCTAGTTGCGCCCTAGTTGCCCCCTAGTTGCGCCCTAATTACGCCATACTTGTACCCTACTTGCGCCCTACTTGCACCCTGGTTGCGCCTTAGTTGTGCTCTAATTGCGCTCTAGTTGTGCCCTAGTTGTGCTCTAATTGCGCCCTAGTTACATCCTAGGTGCGCCCTAGTTGTACCCTAGTTGCGCCCTAGTTGCACCTTTTTGGTGGCCTACTTGCGCCCTACTTGCACCCTGGTTGCGCCTTAGTTGTGCTCTAATTGCGCTCTAGTTGTGCCCTAGTTGTGCTCTAATTGCGCCCTAGTTACATCCTAGGTGCGCCCTAGTTGTACCCTAGTTGCGCCGTAGTTGCGCCCTACTTGCAACCTACTTGTGCCCTATACACATCCTAGTTGCACCCTAGTTGCACCCTCTTTGTGCCCCCACTTGCACCCTTCTTGCACCCTACTTGCACCCCCGTTGTGCCCTAGTTACACTCTAGTTACACCCTATTGGGTCCTACTTGCACCCTACTTGCGCCCTACTTGCGCCCTAGTTGCGACCGACTTGTGTCCTACTTGCGCCATACTTGCGCCCTTGTTCCATATTAATTTCATACCAAATGCGTTCTATTTATGCCCCACTTGCACCCTATTTGCGTGCTAGTTGTGTCTTAGTTGCGCTGTAGGTATGCCCTACTTGCGCCCTCCTTGCGCCCTACTAGCATCCTACTTTTGCCCTAGTTACACCCTAGTTGCGCCCTAGATGCACCCTACTTGCGCCCTAGTTGCGCCATACTTGTGCCCTAGATATGCCCTATTTGCGCCCTAGTTATGTCCTAGTTGCACTCTTTTTGTGTCCTACTTGCGCCCTAGTTGCACACTAGTTGCGCTCTAGTTGCGCCGTAGTTGCGCCCTAGTTGCGCCCTACTTCTACTATACTTGCACTCTAGTTGCGCCCATGTTGCGCCCTAGTTATCCTTGTTGCACCCTACTTGCACCTTACTTGCATCCTAGTTGCACCCTAGTTGTACCCTAGCTGCGCCCTAGCTGCATCCTACTTGCTCCCTACTTCAGCCCTACTTGCTCCCTAGTTGCACCTTAGTTACACCTAAGTTGTGCCTTACTTGTGCCCTACTTGCGCCCTACTTATGCCCTAGCTGTGTCCTACTTGCGCCCTAGTTGTGTCCTAGTTGAACCCTATGTGCGTCCTAGTTATGCTCTAGTTGCGGACGCTTTTGTCCTACTTCCGTCCTACTTGCACCCAACTTGCATCCTACTTGTGTCCTTGTTGCACTGTAGTTGCACCCTAGTTGCGTCCTAGTTACACCCTAGTTGTGCTTTACTTGTGCCCTAGTTGCACCCTAGTTGTGCCCTTGTTGCGCCATTGTTGTGCCCTAGTTGCACCTTATTTGCGCCCTAGTTGCACCCTACTTGCGATGTAGTTACAGCCTACTTGAGCTCTAGTTGCCTCTTAGTTGCGCCCTTCTTGCTTCCTACTTGTGCCCTAGTTGTAACCCAGTTGCACCCTACTTGCGTCTCACTTGGGCTCTACTTGCATCCTACTTCGTCCTACTTGTGGTCTCGTTGCCCCCTAGTTTCGTCCTAGGTGCACCCTAATTATGCTCTAGTTGTGCCCTTCTTCCACCCTACTTGTGTCCTAGTTGTTTCCTACTTGTGTCCTAGTTGCGTCCTACTTGTGCCCTACGTGCACCCTAGTTGCAACCTAGTTGCACCCTAGTTGCGTCCCACTTGCGCCCTACTTGCACCCTTGTTGCGTCGCAGTTGCGCCCTATTTTCACCCTTGTTGTGCCCTACTTGCCCTAGTTACACCCTACTTGGACCCTCCTTGCGCCCTAGTTGCACCCTAGTTGCACCCTAGTTGCGTCCTACTTGCGCTCAATTGTGCCCTACTTGTGCCTTATTTACGCCCTAGTTACGCCCTAGTTGCGCCCTACTTGTGCCCTACTTTAGTCCTAATTATCCCCTTCTTGCACCCTACTTGCGCCCTAGGTGCTCCCTTGATGCTCCCAAGTTGTACCCTTATTGCGCCCTACTTGCACCATACTTGCGCCCTAGCTGTACCCTAGTTGTGCTCTAGTTGCACCCTCATTGCACTCTAGTTGTGTCCTAATTTTGCCCTACTTACACCCTTGTTGTGCCCTAGTTGCACCCTAGTTGCACCCAAGTTACGCCCTAGTTGTGCCCTATTTGCAACCTACTTGGGTCCTACACACATCCTAGTTACGCCCTAGTTGCGCCCTACTTGTGCCCTATTTACGCCCCACTTGCACCCTGCTTGCACCCTAGTTGCGCCCTAGTTGGAGTGCAGTTGCGTCCTACTTGTGTCATTGTTTCACCATAGTTGTGCCCTACTTGCACCCTACGTGTGTCCTAGTCGCACCCTACTTGCACACTAGTTGCGCCTTAGTTGCGCCCCAATTGTGTCCAACTTGTGCCCTACTTGCGCTCTACTTGCGTCTTAGCTGCACACTAGTTGCGCTTTAGTTTCCTCCTAGTTGCGTCTTAGTTGTGTCCAACTTCTGCCGTACTTGCGCTCTTGTTGCTCCCTTGTTCTGCACCCTTTGCACCCTAATTGCACCCTACTTGCACCTTATGTGTGACCAAGCTGTGCCCTAGTTGTGCCCTAGTTGTGCCCTAGCTGCGCCCTTCTTGTGCCCTACTTGGGTCGTAGTTGCGCCATGGTTGCACCCTAGTTGCACCCTACTTGCACCTTATGTGTGACCAAGCTGTGCCCTAGTTGTGCCCTAGTTGTGCCCTAGCTGCGCCCTTCTTGTGCCCTACTTGGGTCGTAGTTGCGCCATGGTTGCACCCTAGTTGCGCCCTAGTTGTGGCCTAATTGTGTCCTCCTTTTGGCCTACTTGCACCCTAGTTGTGTCCCAGTTGCACCCTAGTTGCGTCCTAGTTGCGCTCTAGTTGCGCCCTACTTGCACCCTACTTGTGACTAGTTGCACCCTAGTTGCGCACTAGTTGTGACCTAGTTGTGCCCTAGTTGTGCCCTAGTTGCGCCCTAGTTGTGGCCTAATTGTGTCCTCCTTTTGGCCTACTTGCACCCTAGTTGTGTCCCAGTTGCACCCTAGTTGCGTCCTAGTTGCGCTCTAGTTGCGCCCTACTTGCACCCTACTTGTGACTAGTTGCACCCTAGTTGCGCACTAGTTGTGACCTAGTTGTGCCCTAGTTGTGTCCTAGTTGTACCCTACTTGCGCCTTAGTTGCATTCTAGTTGAGCCCTTGTTGCAACGTAATTGCTCCCTCGTTGTGCCCTATTTGCGCCGTACTTACACCCTAGTTTTGTCGTAGTTGTACCTTAGTTGAGCCCTAGTTGCGCCATAGTTGTGCCCTACTTGTGTCCTACTTGCGTCCTAGTAGTTCCCTAGTTGCATCCTACTTGCGCCCTACTTGTGCCCGACTTGTATCCTACTTCATCCTACTAGTGTCCTAGTTGCACCCTAGTTGCGCACTAGATGCACCCTAGTTGCACCCTAGTTGCGCCCTAGTTGCACCCTAGTTGCACCCAAGTTGCGCCTTTGTTGCACCCTAGTTGCGCCCTATTTGCACCCTACTTGTGCCCTCGTTGTGGCCTAGTTGCACCCTAGTTGTAGCCTAGTTGCGACTTACTTGTACCCTAGTTGCTCCCTCGTTGCGCCCTAGTTGTGTCCTAGTTGCTCCCCACTTGTACCCTGTATGTAGCCTAGTTGCGCCCTAGTTGCGCCCTAGTTGTACGCTAGTTGCGCCTCAGTTGGGCCATATGGCACCCTACATGCACCCTACTTGCGGCTTACTTGCGCTCCACTTGCGCCTTACTTGCGCCTTGGTTGCCCTCTAATTGCACCCTAATTGGGCCCTACTTGTGCTCTAGTTGTGTCCTAGTTGCGCCCTAGTTGTGCACAGTTGCACCATATTGGCAGCCTACTTGTATCCGACTTGCACCCTAGTTGTCCTCTAGTTGTACCCAAATTACGTCCTACTTGCGCTTTACTTATGCCTCACTTGCGCCCCAGTTGCGCCCTAGTTGTCCTTGAGTTGCGCCCTAGTTGCACCCTAGTTGTACCCTCGTTGCACCGTACTTGCACCCTAGTTACGCCCTTGTTGCTCCCTAGTTGCACCATGGTTTCGCCATGGTTGCGCCCCTTGCTACCTACTTGCACCCTACACGTATCCTAGTTGCACCCTAGTTGCACCTTAGTTGTACCCTACTTGCGCCCTACTTCCTCCCCACTTGGACCCTTCTTGTACCCTACTTGTGCCCTAGTTGCGAAGTTGTTGCACCCTAGTTGGGCCCTACTTGCGCCCTAGTTGCAAAGTTGTTGCACCCTAGTTGCACCCTAGTTGTGCCCTAGTTGCACCCTAGTTGGACCATATTAGCACCCTACTTGCACCGTACTTGCGCCATAATTGCACACTACTTGCGCCCTAGATGAGCCCTAGTTGTCCCCTAGTTGGGCCCTGATTGCGTCCTACTTGCGCCCTACTTGTGCCCTACTTGGGCCCTAGTTGCGCCCTAGTTGTGCTCTAATTACGGCCTATTTGCGCCCTACTTGCAACCTGGTTGCGCCCTACTTGGGTCCTAGTTACGCCCTAGTTCCACCCTAATTGCGCCCTTGTTGCGGTCTTCTTCCAACCTACTTGCGTCCTACACATATCCTAGTTGCGCCCTAGTTGCGCCCTAGTTGCACCCTAGTTGTACCCTACTTGCGCTCTATTGACGTCCCACTTGCACCCTTCTTGCACCCTAGTTGGGCCCTACTTGCGTCCTTGTTGTACCCAAATTACACTCTAGTTACACCCTACTTGGGCCCTAGTTACACCTAATTGCACCCTAGTTGCGCCCTACTTGCACCCTACTTACGCCCTAGTTGTGCCCTACTTGTCCTACTTGTGCCATAGTTACACCTGACTTGCGTCCTACTTGCGCCATACTTGTGCCCTTGTTGCATCCTTGTTTCGCCCTAAGTGGGGCCTAGTTGTCCCCTAGTTGTGCCCTAGTTGTTCCCTACTTGAAGCCTATTTACGCCCTAGTTGTACTTTAGTTGCGCCGTAGGTACGTCCTACTTGCGTCCTACTTGCGCTTTACTTCCGCCCTACTTATGCCCTAGTTACACCCTAGTTACGCCCTAGATATGCCCTACTTGTGCCATACTTGCACCATACTTGCACCTTAGATACGCCCTACTTGCGCCCTCGTTGCGCCCTACTTGTGCCCTATTTGTGCCGTAATTGCGTCGCACTTGCGCCCTACTTGCGTCCTAGTTGTACCATAGTTGTGCCCTAGTTGTGCACTAGTTACGCTCTAGTTGCACCCTAGTTGTGCCCTAGTTGCGTCATACTTCCGCCGTACTTGCGCTCTAGTTCCGTCCTAGTTGCGCCCTAGTTGCGCTTCAGTTGCATTCTAGCTACGTCCTACTTGCACCCTATTTACGCCATATTTGCGCCCTAGTTGCACCCTAGTTGTACCCTAGTTGTGCCTTACTTGCACCCTATCATATCCCACTTGTTCCCTAGTTGTCTCCTAGTTGTACCCTAGTTACGTCCTTGTTGCGCCCTACTTGCGCCCTACTTGCGCGCTAGTTGTGTCTTAGTTGCAGTCTCGTTCCGTCCTACTTGCACCCTACTTGCGCCCTACTTGCACCCTACTTGCGCCCTACTTGCGCCCTACTTGCGCGCTAGTTGTGTCTTAGTTGCAGTCTCGTTCCGTCCTACTTGCACCCTACTTGCGCCCTACTTGCACCCTACTTGTGTCCTAGTTGCATCCTAGTTGCACCGTAGTTTTGCCCTACTTGCGCCTTAGTTGTGCCCTACTTGTGCCCTAGTTGGATCCTAGTTACGCCCTTGTTGCGTCATAGTTGGGCCCTAGTTGCACCCTAGTTACACCTTATTTACGCCGTAGTTACACCCTATTTGTGCCTTAGTTGAACCCTAGTTGCGCCCTTCTTGCATCTTATTTGCACCCTACTTGCACCCTACTTCGTCCTACTTGTGCCCTAGTCGCACCCTAGTTGCACCCTATGTGCGCCCTAGTTGTGCCCCAATGCGCCCTACTTGCGCCCTACTTACACCCTACTTGTGTCCTAGATGCGCCCTACTTGCGCCCTAGGTACGCCCTAGTTGCGCCCTAGTTGTACTCTAGTTGCACCCTAGTTGCACCCTAGTCGGGCTGTAGTTGCGTCCCACTTGCGCCCTAGTTGCGCCCTAGTTGCGCCCTAGTTGCGCCCTAGTTGTACCCTAGTTGCACCCTACTCGAGCACTACTTGCGTCCTTGTTACGACCTCTTTGCGCCCTGTTTTGACCCTAGTTGCACCCTTCTTGTGCCCTCCTTGCGCCCTAGTTGCGCCCTAGTTGCGCCCTACTTGCGCCCTACATGCACCTCACTTGTGCCCTACTTACGCCCTAGTTGCGCCCTAGTTGCAGCCAAGTTGCGCCGTACTTGCGCCCTACTTGTGCCCTACTTGCACCCTACTTGCATCCTACTTGTGCACTAGTTCAACCCTTGATGCCCCCTAGTTGCGTCCTAAGTACGCCATACTTGCACCCTACTTGCACCCTAGTTGCACCCTATTTGTTGTCTAGTTGCACCCTAGTTGTACCCTACTTGCACCCTACTTGTGCCCTACTTGTGCCCTAGTTGCACCTTAGTTGTGCCCTAGTTGCACCCTAGTTGTACCCTAGTTACGTCCTACTTGCAACCTGTTTGCGTTCTTCACGCATCCTAGTTACGCCCTAGTTGGGCCCTACTTGTGCTATACTTGTGAACCACTTGTACTCTGCTTACGCCCTAATTACACCCTAGTTACGTCCTAGTTGCGCCCTAGTTGCACCCTAGTTGCGCCCTACTTGCGCCCTAGTTGCGAATTCGTTGGAGTATACTTCCACTGTAGTTGGGCTCTAGTTGCACCATAGGTGCATACTTGTTGCGCCCTACTTGTGCCCTACTTGCGCCGTAGTTGGACCCTTGTTGGACCCTAATTGTGCCCTACTTGCGCCCTTCTTTTGTCCTACTTTCGTCCTTGTGTCCTAGTTGCATCCCACTTGCACCCTAGTTGCGCCCTACTTACGCCCTAGTTCCGCGCTAGTTGCGCCCTTGTTATGGCTTAGTTCCGGCCTACT
Organism: Penium margaritaceum; assembly: GCA_023375785.1. Classification (NCBI taxonomy): domain Eukaryota; kingdom Viridiplantae; phylum Streptophyta; class Zygnematophyceae; order Desmidiales; family Peniaceae; genus Penium; species Penium margaritaceum. Next base: position 46,264 of record SZWC01011850.1, read on the forward strand.
TGCGCCCTACTTGGACCCTACTTGTGCCCTAGTTGCACCCTAGTTGCGGGCTAGTTGCACCCTAGTTGCGTCCAAGTTATGCTCTGCTTGCGTCTTAGTTACATTCTAGGTGAGCCCTCATTGCGCCCTAGTTGCGCCCTTGTTGCGCCCTATATGCGCCGTAGTTGCACACTTCTTGTGTCGTAGTTGCACCCTAGTTGAGCCCTAGTTGTGTCCAAGTTGCACCCTACTTGTGTCCTACTTGTGCCCTAGTTGTGCCCTAGTTACATCCTGCTTGTGGCCTTCTTGCGTTCTACTTCGCGCTACTTATTCCTTTGTTTCACCCTTTTGCACCCTAGATGCGACCTAATTACACCCTAATTGCGCCCTACTTGCACCCTACTTGTGCCCTAGCTGTGCACTAGTTGCATCCAGGTTGCACCCTACTTGCACCCTAGTTGCGCCCTGGTTGCACCCTAGTTGCGGCCTAGTTGCACCCCACGTGCACCCTACTTCCACTCTTGTTCCGCCCTAGCCAGACCATACTGGCATCCTACTTGCACCCTACTTGCACACTACTTGTGCCCTACTTTCACCTTAGTTGCGCCCTAGTTGCACCCCACGTGCACCCTACTTCCACTCTTGTTCCGCCCTAGCCAGACCATACTGGCATCCTACTTGCACCCTACTTGCACACTACTTGTGCCCTACTTTCACCTTAGTTGCGCCCTAGTTGTCCCATAGTTGCATCCTTATTGCACCCTACTTGCGCCCTACTTGCGCCCTACTTGTTCCCGAGTTGCGCCCTAATTGTACTCTGATTGCGTCTTAGTTATATGCTAGTTGCGCCCTACTTGGGCCCTTGTTGTGCCCTAGTTTCATCCTAGTTACGCCCTAATTACGCTATACCCTACTACGCATGATATTCGACCACTAGAAAATTGTATAATTTTTTCGACTAAGAAAACTGGGTTATAAGAATATGTTGGTATACACTTCATTTTGATATCTATACATCCCATGCCACCTGGAAATCAACGAAAGGGACATGCCAGTTTTTTTCATTTCGACGAAAGAAACTATTAGTGTCAAACAAAACCGAGCAACAACCTTCGCTGCTGCTGTTCGACAATTCAAACGACACCAGCGAGGTCCGTCGTTCAGTGAATGGTGCGATGGCAGTCATTTGGATAGCCAATCACTACCAAACGTGCAAGTGCGGCTGCGCCCTAGTTGCGCCCTAGTTGCACCCTACTTGTACTCTAGTTACGCCCTACTTGAACCCTACTTACGCCCTAGTTGCACCCTTGTTACGCTCTACATGCACCCTCCTTGAGCCCTGATTGCGCCCTAGGTTCGCCCTAGTTGCATCCTACTTGCGCCCTACTTGTACCCTACTTACGCCCTAGTTTCTCCCTGGTTCCCCCCTAGTTACGTCATACTTTCTCCCTACTTGTGCTCTACTTGCACCCTACTTGTGCTCTACTTGCACCCTGCCTGTGCCCTACTTGTGCCCTAGTTGTGCCCTCAATACCCCCGAATTGCGCCCTAATTGTGCCCTACTTGTACCCTACTTGTACCCTAGTTGCACCCTTGTTGTGCTATAGTTGCGCCCTAGCTGCATCCTAGTTCCGTCCTACTCGCGCCCTAGTTGCGCCCTAGTTGCAGCCTAGTTACGCTCTAGTTGCATCCCCGTTGCGCCCTATTTGGGCCCTTCTTGCAACCTACCTGGGTCCTACACGCATCCTAGTTGCGCCCTAGTTGAGCCCTACTTGTGCCCTACTTGTGCCGTACTTACGCCCCACTTGCACCCTGCTTGCGCCCAAGTTGTGTCCTAGTTGCGCTCTAGTTACACCCTGGTTGCACCCTACTTGTGCCCTACTTGCACCGTACTTGTTATAGTTGCGCCATAGTTCCATCCTCCTTGCACCTTACTTGCGTCCTAGTTGCGCCCTACTTGCGCTATACTTACACCCTAGTTGCATCCTACTTGCGCCCTAGTTGTGCTCTAAATGTGCCCTAGTTGCGTCCAACTTGTGCCCTATGTTCGCTCTACTTGCGGCCTAGTTGCGCACTAGTTACGCTCGAGTTGCTCCCTAATTGTGCCTTAGTTGCACCTTACTTCCGCCGTACTTGCACTCTAGTTCTACCTTAGCTGCGCACAAGTTGCGCCTTAGTTGCATCCTACTTGTACATTACTTGCGGCCAAGTTGCACCCTAGTTGTACCCTAGTTGCGCCCTAGCTGCACCCTACTTGCGTCCTAGCTACGTCCTACTTGTGCCCTACTTTCGCCCTACTTGCACCCTAGTTGCGCCCTAGTTACACCCTAGTTGTGCCCTATTTGTGCCCTACTTTTATCCTACTTGCATCCTTATTGTGTCTTAGTTGTCTCGTAGTTGTGCCCTAGTTATGGACTACCTGCGCCCTTCTTGCGCACTAGCTGCACGCTAGTTTTTGCCCTAGTTGCGGCCTAGTTCCGCCCTACTTGTGCCTTATTTGCGCCCTACTTGCGTCTTAATTTTGCAGTAGTTTTGCCCTAGTTGCGCATTAGTTGCGTCCTAGCTCTGCCCTACTTGCACCCTTGTTACACCCTAGTTGAGTCCTTGTTGCGTCCTAGTTACGCCCTAGTTGTGTCCTATTTACACCGTAGTTGCACCCTAGTTGCGCCATAGTTTTACCCTAGTTGAGCCCTAGTTGTGCCCTAGTTGCGCTCTACTTGATTCCTACTTGCATCCTACTCGTGTCCTAGTTGTGCCCTAGTTGTAGCCTACTTGTGCCCTACCTGTGTCCTACTTGCGTCCTACTTGTGCCCTACTTGTACCATTCATACGCCCTAGTTGCACCCTACTTGCACCCTTATAACACCCTACTTGAATCCTACTTACGCCCTAGTTGCACCCTAGGTACACCCTACTTGCGCCCTCCTTGCATCCTAGTTGTGCCCTAGGTGCGCCCCAGTTGTGCCCTACTTGCGCCCTACTTGTACCCTACTTATGCCCTAGTTTCTCCCTAGTTGCGCCCTAGTTGTACCCTACTTTCGCCCTACTTGTGCTCTACTTGCACCCTACTTGCGCCGTACATGTGCCCTAGTTGTGCCCTTGATGCCCCCGAATTGCGCCCTAATTGTACCCTACTTGTATCCTACTTGTACCCTAGTTGCACCCTAATTGTGCTCTAGTTACGCCTTAGCTGTACCCTAGTTCCGCCCTTCTCGCGCCCTAGTTACGCCCTAGTTGCGCCCTAGTTGTGCCCTAGTTATGCCCTGGTTGCATCCCAGTTGCGCCCTTGTTGGGTCATACTTGACACCTACCTGGGTCTTACATACATCCTAGTTGCGCCCGAGTTGAGCCCTACTTGCGCCCTACTTGTGCCCTACTTGTACTCCATTTGCACCCTGCTTGCATCCTAGTTGGGCCCTAGTTGCGCTCTAGTTGCACCCTGGTTGCACCCTAGTTTTGCCCTACTTGAACTCTAGTTGCGCCCTACTTGCACCCTAGTTGCGCCCTACTTGCGCCCTCCTTGCACCCTACTTGCATCCTAGTTGCGCCCTTCTTGTGCTTTGCTTGCGCCCTAGTTGTGTCCTACTTTCACCCTAGTTGTATCCTAATTGAGCCCTATTTGCGTCCAACTTGTGCCCTATGTCCGCTCTACTTGCGCCCTAGTTGCACACTAGTTACGCTCAAGTTGCGTCCTAGTTGCGCCTTAGCTGCACCTTGCTTCCGCCATACATGCACTCTAGTTGCACCTTAGTTGTGCACAAGTTGTGCCTTAGTTGCACCCTACTTGCATGTTACTTACGGCCAAGTTGCACCCTCGTTGCGCCATAGTTGTACCCTAGCTGCGCCCTTGTTGCGTCCTAGCTGCATCCTACTTGCACCTTACTTTCGCCCTACTTGCTTCCTAGTTGTGTCCTAGTTGCACCCTAGTTGTGCCTTACTTGTGCCCTACTTGCACCCTAGTTGTGTCCTAGTTGTCCCGTAGTTGCGCCCTTGTTACACCCTACCTGCGCCCTTCTTACGCCCTAGTTGCGCGCTAGTTGTACCCTAGTTGTGGCCTAGTTCCACCCTACTTGTACCCTACTTGTGCCCTACTTGCGTCCTACTTGCGTCCCACTTTTTCTGTAGTTTCACCCTAGTTGTGCATTAGTTGTGCCCTAGCTGTGCCCTACTTGCGCCCTAGTTGTACCCTAGTTGAGTCCTTGTTGCACCCTAGTTACGCCCTAGTTGTGTCCTATTTACGCTGTAGTTGCACCCTAGTTGTGCATTAGTTGTGCCCTAGCTGTGCCCTACTTGCGCCCTAGTTGTACCCTAGTTGAGTCCTTGTTGCACCCTAGTTACGCCCTAGTTGTGTCCTATTTACGCTGTAGTTGCACCCTACTTGCGTTGTAGTTGTACCCTAGTTGAGCCCTAGTTATGCCCTAGTTGCGGTCTACTTGCGTCCTACTTGCATTCTACTCGTGCCCTAGTTGTGCCCTAGTTGCACACTACTTGTGCGCTACTTGCACCTACTTGCACCCTACTTGCGCCCTACTTACGTCCTTGTTGCACCCTAGTTGCCCCGTAGATGCGTCCTCATTGTACCATAAGTACACCCTACTTGCACATCACTTCCGCCCTGATTATGCCCTAGTTGCACCCTAGTTGTGCCCTAGTTGCTACCTAGTTGCACCCTACTTGCACCCTAGTTGTGCCCTGGTTGCGCCCTAGTTGCGCCCTTGTTGCCCCCTAGTTGCGCCCCACTTGCGGCCTACTTGCACTCTAGTTGCGCCCTAGTTGCACCCTAGTTGGCCCTAGTTATGTCCTACATGCGCCATAGTTACGCCCTACTTGTGCCCTGGTTGCGCTCTAGTTGCACCCTATATGCGCCCTACTTGCGCCCTACCTATGCCCTAGTTGCGCCCTTGTTGCGCCCAAGTAACGCTCTAGTTGCATCCTACTTGTGTCCTACTTACACCCTACTTGTGTTCTAGTTCCGCCTTTGTTGTGCCCTAGCTACACCCTAGTTATGACCTTGTTGTGGCCTAGATGCTCCGCAGTTGCACCCTTCTAGCGCCCTACTTGCAACCTAGTTATGCCGTAGTTGCACCCTAGTTGCACCCTAGTTGCGCCCTACTGACGTCCTACTTGCACCCTAGTTGTGCTCTAGTTGCGCCCTAGTTGCACCCTAGTTGCGCACAAGATGCGCCCTACTTGTACCCTAATTGCGCCCTACTTGCACCCTACTTGCGTCCTAGTTGTGCCCTAGTTGCACCCTAGTTCCGCGCTAGTTGCACCCTAGTTACGCCCTACTCGCACCTTAGTTACATCCTGGTTGCGTCCTAGTTGTGCCCTAGTTGCGCCGCACTTGCGCCCTACTTATACCCTAGTTGCGCCCTAGTTGAGCCCTAGTTGGCTCTTGTTGCGTCCTACTTGCACCCTACATGCATCCTAGTTGCGTCCTACTTGTGCCTTGGTTGCGCCCTACTTGTGCCCTAGTTGTGCCCTAGTTGCGCCGTAGATGCGCCCTACCTGAGTCCTACCTACGCCCTAGTTGCGCCCTTGTTGCATTCAAGTTGTGCCCTACTTGCACCCTACTTGCGTCCTACTTGCACCCTACTTGAGTCCTAGTTGTGCCTTAGTTGTATCCTAGTTGCGCCCTACTTGCGCCCTACTTGCGCCTTACTTGTGGCCTCGTTGTGGCCTAGTTGCATCCTCGTTACACCCTTCTTGTGCCCTACTTGTGTCCTAGTTGTGCCCTAGTTGTGTCCTGCTTGCACCGTACTTGTGCCCTACTTGCACCCTACTTGCACCTTAGTTGTGCTCTAGTTGGGCTCTAGTTGCGCCGTAGTTGCGCCCTAGTTGTACCCTAGTTTTGCAATAGTGATGTCCTACTTGCGTCCTACTTGTACCATTGTTGCGTCCTAGTTACGCCCTAGTTGGGTTGTACTTGCAACCTACTTGCGCCTTACTTGCACCCTACTTGTGCCCTACTTGTGCCCTGGTTGCGTCCTAGTTTCCCCCAAGTTGCATCCTAATTGCACCCTGTTGTGTCCTAGTTGTACCCTAGTTGCGCCCTAGTTGTGTTCTAATTACGCCCTAGTTGCATCCTAGTTGCGTCCTACTTGCACCCTAGTTGCGGCCTAGTTGCGCCCTAGTTGTGCCCTAGTTGCACCCTAGTTGCACTCTAGTTGCGCTCTTCTTGTAACCTACTTGCGCCCTATACACATCCTAGTTGCACCCTGGTTGTGCCCTAGTTGCCCATACTTGCTCCCTACTTGCCCCCCACTTGCAACCTTCTTGTACCCTAGTTCCGTCCTAGTTGTGCCCTAGTTGCGCCCTACTTGCACCCTAGTTGCATCCTACTTGTTTCCTAGTTGTGGCCTACTTGTGCCAAAGTTGCACCATAGTTGTGTCCTACTTGCACCCTAGTTGCGCCCTACTTGCACCCTAGTTGCATCCTACTTGTTTCCTAGTTGTGGCCTACTTGTGCCAAAGTTGCACCATAGTTGTGTCCTACTTGCACCCTACTTGTGCCTTAGTTGCACCCTAATTGCGCCTTAGTTATGCCCTACTTACGTTCGACTTGCGCCCTAATTTTTCCATACTTGCGTCCTTGTTGAGTCTAAGTTTCACCCTAAATGCATCCTAGTTACACCCTAGTTGTGTCCTACTTGTGCACTACTTGCGTCCTATTTGCGCCCTTGTTGTGTCCTATTTGCGCCCTACTTGCACCGTTGTTGCACCCAACTTACTTCCTGCTTTTGCCCTACTTATGCCCTACTTGCGCCCTACTTGTACCCTAGTTACTCACTAGTTGCGCTTTACTTGTGCCCTAGTTGGGCCGTAGTTGCACCCTAATTGCGTCTGACCTACACCTTAATTTTCTCCTATTTGCGCCCTATTTAAGCCCTACTTGCGCTCGACGTGATCCCTACTTCGCCCTTCTTGCATCCTAGTTGCACCCTTGTTGCGTCCTAGTTGTGCCCTATTTGTGTCCTAATTGTGCCCCACTTGCACCCTAGTTGCGTCCTAGTTGCGTCATAGTTGTGCCCTAGTTGTGCCTACTTGGTCCCTACTTGCGCCCTAGTTGCGCCCTAGTTGTGCCCTAGTTTCCCCCTAGATGTGCCCTAGTTGCGTCCTAGTTATGTCCAACTTTCGTCCTACTTACGCCCTAGTTGCTCCCTAGTTGTACCTAGTTGCGTCCTAGTTGCGCCCTACTTACGCCCTAGTTGCATCCTACTTGCGTCCTTGTTGTGCCCTAGTTGTGTCCTACTTGGGCCCTACTTGCACCGTACTTGCATCCTAGTTGCACCCTAGTTGCACCGTAGTTGCGCCCTACTTGCGTCCTATTTCCGCCTTTGTTATGCCCTAGTTGTGCCCAAGCTGCACCCAACTTGCACCCTACTTGTGCCCTAGTTTCAGGCTAGCTGCGACCTAGTTGCGCCCTAGTTGCACCCTACTTGTGTCCTATTTGTGCCCTACTTGCATCCTAGTTGAATCCTAGTTGCTCCCTAGTTGCACCCTACTTTCGGCCTACTTGCATCCTACTTTCTCCCTAGTTAGATCCTAGTTACGTCCCAACTTGCGCCCTACTTGCGCCTTACTTGCACCCTAGTTGTACCCTAGTTGCACCCTAGTTGCGCCTTATTTGTGCCTAGAGTAGGCACTAGTTATGTCCTATTTGCACCCTAGATGCAACATAGCGGCGCCCTAGTTGCGCCCTAGTTGTGCCCGTATTGGGCCTTAGTTACGCCTTGTTCCGCCCTAGTTGCGCCCTACTTGTGCCCTAGTTGTGTCCTAGTTGCGCCTCAGTTGGGCACTAGTTGTGCCCTAGTTCAGCCGTATTTGTGCCCTAGCTGCTCCTTATTTCTCCACTAGTTGCTCCCTAGTTGCGCCGTAGCGACGCCCTAGTTGTGCTCCAATTACGCACCAATTGAGTCCTACTTGTGCCCCAGTTGCGCCCCAGTTACAGCCCTGATGCGCCCTAGTTATGCCCTAGTTGTTCCGTAGTTGTGCCCTAGTTACACCTTACTTGTGCCCTACTTGTAACCTAGTTGCATCCTACTTGTGCCGTACATGCGCCCTCATTACACTGTAGTTGTGCCCTAGTTACGCTCTACTTGCGCCCTACTTGCACCCTACTTGCATCCTAGTTACACCCTAGTTGTGCCCTTGTTGCGCCATATTTGCACCCTGCTTGTACCCTACTTGCGTCCTACTTGCGCCTTACTTGCGCCCTACTTGTAGCCTACTTGCGCCCTAATTAGACCCTAGTTACGTCCTAGTTGTGTCCTAGTTGCGCCTTGCTTGTACCTTCTTGCACCCTAGTTGCGCCCTAGTTGCACCCTGGTTGCGCCCTATTTGCTCCCTACTTGCGCCCTACTTGCGCCCTAGTTGTGTCCTAGTTGCGCCTTGCTTGTACCTTCTTGCACCCTAGTTGCGCCCTAGTTGCACCCTGGTTGCGCCCTATTTGCTCCCTACTTGCGCCCTACTTGCGCCCTAGTTGCGCTCTAAATGCATCCTACTCATGTCCTAGTTGCGCCCTAATTGTGCCGTAGTTGCGCCCTACTTGCATCCTGCTTTACCCTACTTGCATCCTAGTTACACCCTCGATGTGTCCTGGTTGCACCCTAATTGCGCCCTACTTGCACCCTTCTTGCGCCCTACTTGTGCCCTAGTTGTGCCCTAGTTGTGTCCTAGTTGCTCCCTACTTGCGCCCTACTTGCACCCTAGTTACACCCTAGTTGTGTCCTAGTTGTGCCCTAGTTGTGCCCTAGTTGCGCCCCACTTGCGCCCTACTTGCACCCTAGTTACGTCCTTGTTTCACCCTAGTTGCGCCGTAGTTGAATCCTAGTTAGGGCCTAGTTGCACCTTACACGCGCCCTACTTGCATCCTAGTTGTGTCCTAATCATGCCTCAATTGCGTCCTAGTTATACCCTTCTTGCACCCTACTTGTGCCCTACTTGCGCCCTAGTTGTGTCCTAGTTACGCACTAGTTGCACCCTACTTCCGCCATACTTGCACCCTACTTGTGCCCTAGTTGTGCCCTAGCTGCGCCCTACTTGTGCCCTACTTGCGCCCTAGTTGTGTCCTAGTTACGCACTAGTTGCACCCTACTTCCGCCATACTTGCACCCTACTTGTGCCCTAGTTGTGCCCTAGCTGCGCCCTACTTGTGCCCTACTTGTGCTCTATTTGCTGCCTAGTTGTAGCCTAGTCGCACCCTAGTTCACCCAACTTGCGCCCAACTTGCACCCTAGTTGCGGCCTAGTAGCGCCCTAGTTACGCCCTAGTTGCGCCCTTGTTGCCCCCCTATTTGTGCCCTTCTTGCGCCCTACTTGCTCCCTAGTTACACCCTAGTTGCATCCTAATTGTGCCCTACTTGTTCGTTACTTGAATCCTAGTTGTGCCCTAGTTACACCCTAGTTGCGTCCTATTTGTACCTAAATTGGACACTAGATGCGCCCTGGTTACACCCGAGTTACGACATAGTTGCACCCTCATTGCCCCCTAGTTACACCCTAGTTCCGTCCTAGTTGCGCCCTAGTTGGATCCTACTTGCGTCTTATTTTGCACCCTAGTTGCGCCCTAGTAGCGCCCTAGTTACGCCCTAGTTGGGCCCTAGTAGCGTCCTTGTTGCACACTAGTTGCCCCCTACTTGCGCCCTACCTAGACCCTAGTTGCGCCCTAGTTGTGCCATACTTGCACCCTATTTGTACCTTACTTGTGCCCTACGTGCACCCTAGTTGCGCCCGAGTTGTGTCCTAGTTACGTCCTAGTTGTACCCTAGTTGCACCCTACTTACGCCCTACTTGCGCCCTACTTCCATCGTAGTTGCTTCCTAGGTGCAACATACTTGTGCCCTAGTTTTGCCCTACTTGCACCCTGGTTACACCCTAGTTGCATCATAAGTGTCCCTTACTTGTGCCCTACTTGCACCCTAGTTGTACCCTAGTTGCGGCTTAGTTACACCCTAGTTGCGCCCTAGTTACACCCTAGTTGCACCTTAGTTGTGTCCTACTTGTACCCTAGTTGCGTCCTAGTTGTGCCCTACTTGAACCCTATTTGCACCCTAGTTATGCCCTACATGCGCCCTACTTGCATACTACTTGCACCCTAGTAACTCCTTAGTTATGTGATAGTTGCATCATAGTTGTGCCCTAGTTATGCCCTACTCGTGGCCTACTACGTCCTTGTTGCGTCCTAGTTGCGCCATAGTTGTGCCATAGTTACACCCTACTTGCACCCTACTTACGCCCTACTTATGCCCTAGTTGCTTCCTAGTTGCGTCCTAGTTGCGCCGACTTGCCATCTACTTGTGCCCAAGTTGCACCCTAGTTGAACCCTAGTTGCATCCAATTTCCTCCTAGTTGCTCCCTAGTTACGTCCTAATTGTATCCTACTTGCATCCTATTTACGTCTAGTTGCACCCTAGTTGTGCCCTAGTTGTGCCATAATTGCGCCTTACTTGCGCCCTACTTGTGCCCTACTTGCACCCTACTTGAACTCTAGTTTCGCCCTAGTTGCATCCTAGCAAGGCCCTAGTTGTGCCATACTCGTGTATTGTTTACGCCCTAGTTGTACCCTAGTTTTTCCCTAGTTGCACCCTAGTTGCACCCTAGTTTCACCCTAGTTGTGGCCTAGTTGCATCCTACTTGCACCCTAGTTGCGCCCTACTTGCGCCCTAGTTGTGCCCTAGTTGTGCCTTTTTCTTGCCTACAAGCACCCTAGTTGCACCCTAGTTGTGCCCTAGTTGTGCCCTACTTGCGCCCTACTTGCACCCTATTTGGATCCTAGTTACGCCCTAGCTACACCCTACTTGTACCCTTGTTGCACCCTAGTTGCGCCCTAGTTGCGCCCTACTTGCGTCCTACTTGCATCCTACTTGCACCCTAATTGCGCGCTAGTTACGCCCTAGTTGCGCCCTACTTGCGCCCTACTTGTGCCCTTCTTGCTCCATAGTTACGTCCTAGGTGCACCGTAGTTGCAACATATTTACGCCGTACTTGCACCCTAGTTGCGCTCTAGCTGTGCCCTAGTTGCGCTCTATTTGCGCCCTAGTTGCGCCTAAGTTGGGCACTAGCTGCGTCCTAGTCGTGCCCTAGCTACGCCATAGTTACGCCTTAGTTGTGCCCTACTCGCGCCCTAGTTACGCCCTAATTGGGCACTAGCTGTGCCATTGTTCGGTCGTACTTGTCTCCCAGATTTTCCCTAGTGGTGCGCTAGTTGCTCCCTAGTTGCACCCTAATTGCACCCTAGTTGCACTCCAGTTGCGTCCCAGGTTTGCCCCAATTGCGCCCCAGGTTTGTCCAAGTTCCGTCCCATTTGCAGCACACTTGCACACGAATTGAACCCCAGTTGCACCCTTGTTGCGCCCTAGTTGCGCCCTAGTTGCACCCTAGTTGTCTCCTAGGAGCGCCCTAGTTGCACCCTTGTTGCGCCCTAGTTGCGCTCTAGTTACACCCTACTTGCGCCCTACTTGCGTCCTAGTTACGCCCTACTTGTGCCATATTTGTGACCTAGTTGGACCCTACTTGCACCCTACTTGCGTCCTACTTGCGTCCTACTTGCACCCTAGTTTGCCCTAGTTATCCCCTAGTCTTTCCCCAGTTGCGCACTTCTTATGCCCTACTTATGCCCTAGTTGCACTCTAGATGCGCTCTAGTTGCAGCATAGTTTCACCCTACTTGTGCCCTACTTGCGATGTACTTATGCCCTACGTACACCCTAAATACGCCCTAGTTGCGCCCTAGTTACTCCTTATTTGCGTCCTACTTGCACCCTACTTGTGCCCTACTTGGGCCCTACTTGCAGCCTACTTGCAGCCTACTTGCGCCCAACTTAAGCCCTACTTGCGCCCTAGTTGCACCCTAGTTGCGCCATAGTTGCGCCCTAGTTGCACCCTAGTTTCGTCCTTCTTGCGCCCTAATTGTGCCCTACTTACGCTCTAGTTACATCCAAGTTGTGCCCTACTTGTGTCCTACTTGCACCCTATTTACACCCTAGTTACGCCCTAGTTGCACCCTACTTGTGCCCTACTTGTGCCCTACTTGCGCCCCAGTTATGCCCTAGTTGCGCCATAGTTGCGCCCTAGTTTCACCCTAGTTGCGTCCTACTTGCACACCATTTGTGTCCTACGTGTGTCCTTGTTGCGCCCTTGTTACTTCATGGTTGCGCCCTACTTGCACCCTACGTACACACTACTTGCGTCCTACTTAGGCCCTTGTTGCTTCCTAGTTACGCCCTAGTTGCACCTGAATTGTGACCTACTCGTGCCCTAGTTGCATCCTAGTTGCGCCCTAGTTATGCCTAATTGTGCCCTTGTTGCATCGTAGTTACTCCTTACTTGCGCCCTATTTGTGTATTAGTTGCGCCCCAGTTGCGCCCTAGTTGGGTCCTACTTGCGCCCTACTTGCACCCTAGATGCGCCCTAGTTGATCCCTAGTTGCGTCCTAGTTATACCCTACTTGCGGTCGACTTGCATCCCACTGCGCCCTTATTGCACCCTAGTTGGGTCTTAGTTGCATCCTACTTGAACCCTACTCGCGCCGTACTTGCACCATAGTTACGCCCTAGTTGCTCTCTAGTTGCGCCCTAGTTGTGCCCTAGTTGTGTCCTAATTCCGTCCTGCTTGTTTCCTACTTGCGTCCTAGATGTGTCCTAAAAGTGTCGTAGTTGTGCCATACTTGTGTCCTACTTGCACCCTACTTTCTCCCTACTTGTGCCCTAGTTGCGCCTTAGTTGCACCCTTGTTGCGCCCTACTTGCATCATATTTGCACCCTAGATGTGTCCTACTTGAGACCTACTTACGTCCTAGCTGCACCCTACTTGCGTCCTACTTGTGCTCTAGTTGCACCCTATTTTTGTGCTACTTGTGCTCTACTTATACCCTACTTGCACCCTACTTGTACCCTCGTTGTGTCCTACATGTCCCCTTCTTACGACGTACTTGTACCCTACTTACGACATTCTTGCATCCTAGTTGTGCCCTACTTGCACCCTAGTTTTGCCCTACTACGTCATTATTGCATGTTAGTATCATCGTACTTGCACCCTACTTACGCCCTTCATGCGTCCTATTTGCACCCTAGTTACGCCCTAGTTACGCCCTACTTGTGGCCTGCTTGCACCCTACTTGCGCCCTAGTTGTGCCCTAGTTGTGCCCTATGTGTCCTGCTCGCATCCCACTTGTGCTCTACTTGTACCCTACTTGTGCCCTACTTGCGCCCTAATTGCATCCTAGTTGCGCCCTAGTTTTGCCCTACTTGTGTCCAATTTGCGCCTTAGTTGCACCCTGGTTGCACCATAGTTGCGCCCTAGTTGTGCGCTAGTTGCACCCTACTTGTGCCCTAGTTGCGTCGTAGTTGCGTCCGAGTTGCGTCCTAGATGTGTCCTAGTTGCGCACTAGTCTGGGCACTGTGTCCTAGCTGCGCCCTAGGGCGCACTAGATGTGTCCTAGCTGCGTAGCTAGGACACATCTAGGACGCAACTAGGACGCAACACTGATGCAACTAGGGCACAAGTAGGGTAAAACTAGGGCACAAGTGGGGCGCACTTTGTCCCATCTGTGCCCTAGTTGCGTCGTAGTTGCGTCCTAATTGTGCCTTACATGCGCCATAGTTGTGTCCTAGTTGCACCCTAGTTGCAACATAGTTGCGCCCTACTTGCGCCCTTCTTGCGTCCTACTTGCACCCTAGTTGATCTCTAGTTGCGCCCTAGTTGCACACTAGTTGCGCCCTAGTTGCACACTAGTTGCGCCATACTTGCGCCCTACTTGCGCCCTAGTTGCTCCCCAGTTGCGCATTACATACATCCTACTTGTACGGTACTTGCACCCTACTTGCGTTCTACTTGCGCCCTAGTTGCATCTTAGTTACCTCCTAGTTGCGCCCTAGTTGCACCCTACCCACACACTACTTGCACCATACTTCCACCCTAGTTTTGCTCTATTTGCGTCCTAGTTACGCCCAAGTTGTGTCATACTTGCATCCTACTTCTTCCCTACTTGTGCCCTGGTTGCGTCCTCGTTGCGTCCTAGTTACGCCCTACTTGAGCCCTACTTGCGTCCTACTTGCCCCCTACTTGCGTCCTAGTTGTACCCTAGATGCACTGTAGTTGCGCCCTAGTTACAGTCTAGTTGCGTCCTACTTGCGTCCTAGGTGCACCCTACTTGTGCCCTAGTTGCGTCCTAGTTGTACCCTACTTTCCACCTACGTGTACCCTATTTACGCCCTAGTTGCACCCTCGTTCTACTCTACTTGCGCCCTACTTGTGTCCTTCTTTCAACCTTGTTGTGCCCCAGTTTTGCCATAGTTACTCCCTACTTTGATCCCACTTGCACACTACTTGCATCCTACTTACGCACTAGTTGCTTTCTAGTTGTGCCCTAATTGCGTCCGTCTTGCGACCTACTTGTGCGTAGTTCCGCCCTAGTTGCGCCCTAGTTGCGCCCCAGTTGCGCCCTAGTTACGCCCTAAATGTGCCCTACTTTTGCCCTACTTGCCCCCTATTTGCGCCCTTGTTTCGCTCTAGTTACGCCATAGTTGCACCCTACTTGCGGCCTACTTACGGCCTACTTGCGCCCTGCTTGCGCCCTAGTTGCACCTTAGTTGCGCCCTAGTTGGGCCATATTTGCGCCTTACTTGCACCCTACTTGTGCCCTACTTGCGCCCTGGTTGGGCCATAGTTGCGCCATAGTTGTGCCCTACGTGCATCCTACGTGCGCCCTACTTGCGCCCTAGTTGTTCCGTACATACGTCCCAGTTGCATCCTAGTTACACCCTAGTTGCGCCCTACTTGTGCCCTACTATCGCCTTACGTGCGCCCTAGTTTTGTCCTGTTTGCGCTTTGGTTGGGCCCGACTTGCGCCCTACTTGCGCCCTGGTTGGGCCCTAGTTGAACCCTACTTGCACCCTAGTTGCGTTCTTGTTGCACCCTGATTGCGCCCTACTTGCACCCTAGTTGCGCCCTAGTTGGACCCTACTTGCATCCTACTTATGCCCTGGTTGTGCCCTAGTTAGGCCCTAGTTACGCCTTTGTTGCGCCCTACTTACGAGCTACTTACCCCCTGGTTGTACCGTAGTTTTTCCCATGTTGCACCCTACTAGCGTCCTAGTTACGCCCTACTTGTGTTCTAGTTGTACCCTAGTTGTACCATAGTCGTGCCCTATTTGCACCCTAGTTGCGCCCTACTTGCCTCCTAGTTGTGCCATAGTTGCGCTCTAGTTGCACCCGTATTTCTTCCTAGTAACACTCTACTTTTGCCATACTTGTGCCCTACTTGCGCCCTAGTTGCATCCTAGTTGCACCATAGTCGTGCCCTATTTGCACCCTAGTTGCGCCCTACTTGCCTCCTAGTTGTGCCATAGTTGCGCTCTAGTTGCACCCGTATTTCTTCCTAGTAACACTCTACTTTTGCCATACATGTGCCCTACTTGCACCCTAGTTGTGACCTAGTTACACCCTAGTTGTGTCCTTATTGTATGCTACTTGCGTACTACTTGCGTCCTTCATGCACCCTAGGTGCACCCTAGTTGCGCCCTACTTGCACCCTAGTTGTGACCTAGTTACACCCTAGTTGTGTCCTTATTGTATGCTACTTGCGTACTACTTGCGTCCTTCATGCACCCTAGGTGCACCCTAGTTGCGCCCTAGCTACGCCCTAGTTGCCTCCTAGTTGTACCCTACTTGTGCCCTAATCCCGTCCTTCCTACATCCCTATTGCACCCTAGTTGTGTCCTATTTGTGCCCTACTTGTGCCCTAGTTGCGCCCTACTTGCGTCCTTGTTGCGTCCTAGTTACACCGTAGTTGCGCCCTACTTGCGCCCTACTTGCACCATACATGTATTCTAGTTACGTCCCAGTTGCGCCCTACATGCGCCCTACTTGCGCCCTACTTCCGCCCTACTTGTGTCCTAGTTGCATCCTCGCTACACCCTAGTTATGCCCTCTTTGCGCCCTACATGTGCCCAAGCTGCGTCCTAGTTGCGTCCTAGTTGCACCCTAGTTGCGTCCTAGTTGCATCCTACTTGTGCCCTACATGTCCCCTGGTTGCGCCCTTGTCGTTTGTTAGTTGCATCCTAGTTGCACCATACTTGTGCCCTACTTACGCCCTACTTTCACCCTACCTGCGTCCTAGTTACGCCCTAGTTGCATCCTAGTTGTGCCGTAGTTGTGCCCTACTTGCGCCCTACTTGCGCCTTAGTTGCGCCTTAGTTGCGCTTTAGTTGTGCCCTAGTTGCACCAAAGTTGTACCCTACTTGCGCCCTACTTATGCCCTAGTTGCACCCTAGCTACGCCCTAGTTGCACCCTTCTTGCGCCCTACCTTCGCCCTACTTGTGTCCTACTTGCGCCTTAGTTGCGGCCCGGTTGCGCCCTAGCTGCGCCCTAGTTACGCCATACTTGCGTCCTAGTTGCGCCTTACTTGCTCCCTAGTTGCACCCTAGTTCCACCCTTTTTCCGCCGTACTTGTGCCCTAGTTGTGCCCTACGTGTACCCTACATGCGCCCTATTTACGCACGACTTGCATCCAAGTTGCGCTCTAGGTACATCCTACTTGGGTACAACTCGTGTCCCACTTGCACCCTACTTCTGCCCTAGTTGTGCCTTAGTTGCACCCTAGTTGTGTCCTAGTTTTGCCCTACTTGCGCCTTACTTGTAGCGTAGTTGCGCCCTTGTTGCACCCTTGTTCGCCTTACTTGGACCCTACTTGCGCTATACATGCGACCACTTGCGCCCAGTTGCACCCTTGTTGTGCCCTTGTTGCGTCCTAGTTGCGCCCTACTTGAGCCCTACTTGCGCCCTAGTTGCGCCCTACTTGAGCCATACTTGCACCCTAGGTGCAACATATTTACGTCCCACTGGCACCATAGATGCACCCTAGTTGTGCCCTAGATGCACCCTACTTGCGCCCTAGTTGTGCCCTACTACCGTCCTACATGCGCCCTACTTGCACCCTAGCTGTGCTCTTATTGCGCCGTAGTTGTGATCTTCTTGCACCCTACTTGCGCCCTAGTTGTGCCCTACTACCGTCCTACATGCGCCCTACTTGCACCCTAGCTGTGCTCTTATTGCGCCGTAGTTGTGATCTTCTTGCACCCTACTTGCGCCCTACTTGCGTCCTACTCACGCCCTATTTGCGCCCTAGTTGTGCCCTAGATGCGCCCTAGCTGAGCCCTACATGAGTCCTAGTTTCACCCTAGTTGTGCCGTAGTTGTGCCCTAGTCGCGCCCAAGTTGACCCTACTTGCGCCCTACTTGTGCCCTAGTTACACACTAGTTACACCTTACTTGCGTCTTACCTGTGCCCTACTTGCAACCTAGTTACACCCTAGCTGCGCCCTAGTTGTGCCCTGGTTACGTCCTACTTGCGTCCTACATCCCCCCTACTTGCTTCCTGGTTGCACCCTATTTGGGCCCTAGTTGCGTCCTACTTGCGCCCTACTTGCGCCCTACTTGCACCCTAGTTGTGCCCTGGTTACGTCCTACTTGCGTCCTACATCCCCCCTACTTGCTTCCTGGTTGCACCCTATTTGGGCCCTAGTTGCGTCCTACTTGCGCCCTACTTGCGCCCTATGTACACCCTACTTGCACCCTAGTTGCACCCTAGTTGCACCCTAGTTGCGCCCTAGTTCCGCCCTAGTTGCGCCCTACTTGCGCCCTAGTTATGCTGTACTTGCATCCTAGTTTCATCCTAGCTACGTCCTACTTTCGCCCTACTTGTTCCCTAGTTGTGCCCTAGTTACAGCCTATGTGTGCCCTACTTGTGCCTTACTTACGCCCTAGTTACACCCTAATTTCGCTCTAGTTGCGCAACTAGAGCACAACTAGAGCGCAACTTTCGTCCTAGTTGCACCCTACTTATTCCATGCTTGCGCCCTCCTTGTGTCCTAGTTATGCCCTAGTTGCACCCTAGTTGTGCCCTTTTTGTGCATTACTTGCGCACTAATTGCGCCGTAGTTGTGCCCTAGTTGAGCCTTAGGTGTGCCCAAGCTGCGTCCTAGTTGCGCCCTCCTTGCACCCTGTTTCTGCCCTACTTGTGCCATATTTATGCCATCGTTGTGCCCTACTTACGCCCTACTTGCACCCTAGTTGTGCCCTACTTGTACCCTTGTTATGTCCTAGTTGCGCCGTACTTACACCACACTTGCATCCTACTTGCACCTTACTTCCGCCCTAGTTACGCCGTAGTTACACCCTACTTGCGTCCTATTTGTACCCTACTTACACCCTATGTGCGCCCTAGTTACGCCGTAGTTGCATCGTAGTTGCACCCTAGTTGTGCCCTAGTTGCGCCCTACTTGCCCCCTAGTTGCGCCCTAGTTGCATCCTACTTGCTCTCTAGTTGCATCCTACTTGTGTCCGCCTTGCGCCCTAGATGCTCCCTTGTTGTTTCCTAGTCGTGCCGTTCTTGCACCCTACGTGTGCCCTATATACGCACTACGTGCATCCTACTTGCGTCCTAGTTGCGCCCTAGTTGCATCCTAGCTGCGTCGTAGTTGTGTCCTAGTTACGCCCTATGTGCGCCCTAGTTGCGCCTCAGTTGCACTCTAGTTTTTCCCTCATTAATCCCTAGTTGTGTCCTACTTGTGCCCTACTTGCGTCCTAGTTGCGGCCTAGTTGCGCCCTAGTTGCACCCTAGTTGTGACTTACTTGTGCCCTACTTGTACCCTACTTGTACCCTAGTTGCACCCTACTTGCGTCCTAGTTGCATCCTAGTTGCACCCTAGTTGCACCCTACTTGCACCCTACTTGCACCCTAGTTGTGCTGTAGTTATGCCCTACTTTGCATCCTGCTTGTGCCCTACTTTCCCCCTTGCGTCCAAGTTGCGTCCTAGTTACACACTAGTTACTTCTTACCTGCACACTACTTGCGGCCCACTTGCACCCTACTTACAGCCTAGTTGAGCCCTAGTTGCGCCATAGTTGTGCCCTTGTTACCTTCTACTTCCGTCCAACTTACACCCTGGTTGCACCCTTGTTGCACCCTCGTTGGTCCTACTTGCACTCTACTAGCATTATACTTGCGACTTACTTACGCCCTAGTTGCGCCCTAGTTGCGCCCTATTTGTGCCCTACTTGCACTCTACTTACACCCTACATGCACCCAATATTTTTGCGCCCTAGTTGCACCCTAGTATTGCCCTAGTCGTCCCTAACTGCGTCCTACTTGTGCCTTCGTTGCGCTCTAGTTCCACCCTTGTTGTACCCTAGTTGCGCCTCAATTGGGCACTAGCAACGCCCTTTTTACGTCCTAGTTACGCCCTAATTGCATCCTACTTGTGCCCTAGTAGCGCCCTCGTTGTGCCCTAGTTGCGCTCTAGTTGCATCCTACTTGCGTCCTAGTTGCGCCCTGGTTATGCCTCAGTTGGGCACTAGCTACGCCCTAGTTCGGAAGTCTATTTTTCCAAGTTCGGCCGTAGTTGTATCCTACGTGCACCCTACTTGCACCCTACTTGCGCCCTAGTCACGCCCTAGTTATGCTCTAGTTGCCTCCTAGTTGCACCCTATTTGCGTCCTAGTTGCGCCCTAGTTGCGCCCTAGTTGCGCCCTAGTTGGCCCTAGTTGCGCCCCAGTTGAGCCGTAGTTGTGCCCTACTTGTGCCGTACTTGCGCCCTACTTGCACCCTACTTACGCCCTAGTTGCGCCCTGGATGAATCCTAGTTGCGTCCTACTTGCAACCTACTTGCGCCCTAGTTGCGCCCTAGTTGCGCCTCACTTGGACAAAACCCTAGTTGCGTCCTAGTTGTCTCTCAGTTCTGTCCTACTTGTGCCCTAGTTGTACCCTAGTTGCGTCCTAGTTGCGCCCTCCTTGCGCCCTAGTGGCGCCGTTCTTACGCCTTATTTGCGATGTAGTTGCGCCTGTATTCAGCACTAGCTGTGCCCTAGTTCGTCCATATTTGTGCCCTAGTTGCTCCCTAGTTGTGTGCTATTTGCTCCCTAGTTGTGTCCTAGTTGCACCCTGATTTCACCCAAGTTACGCCCCAATTGCACCCTAGTAGCACCCCAGATGTGCCCCAGATGCGTCCCAATTACGCCCTAGTTATGCCCCTATTGCATCCTAGTTGTACCCTAGTAGTACCCTCATTGCGCCCTAGTTGGCCCTATTTGCGCCCTACTTGCGTCCTATTTGTGCCCTACTTGCGCTTTAGTTGCACCCTAGTTGCACCCTAGTTTGGCCCTCATTGCGCCCTAGTTGGTCCCAACTTGCGCCTTACTTGCACCCTACTTGCGCCCTAGTTATATCCTAGTTGCGCGCTAGTTGCGCCCTAGTTGCGTCCTAGTTGCATCCTACTTGTGCGCAAATTGCACCCTAGTTGCGCCCTTGTTTCAAACTCATTGTGTCCTACTTGCGCCGTAATTTCTCCATAGTTGTGCCTCAGTTGAGAGCTAGCTATTCCCTACTTGTATCCTAGTTGTGCCCTAGTTGCAACCTCATTGCACCCTAGTTGTGCCCTAGTTGCGCCCTAGTTGCGTCCTAGTTGCATCCTACTTGTGCGCAAATTGCACCCTAGTTGCGCCCTTGTTTCAAACTCATTGTGTCCTACTTGCGCCGTAATTTCTCCATAGTTGTGCCTCAGTTGAGAGCTAGCTATTCCCTACTTGTATCCTAGTTGTGCCCTAGTTGCAACCTCATTGCACCCTAGTTGTCTCCTACTTACGCACTAGTGGCATCCTAGTTACGCCCTATTTTCATCCTATTTCTACCCTCGTTGGGCCCTAGTTCCGCCTTCGTTGGGTAATAGCTACGTCCTACTTGGGCTGTAGTTGCACCCTAGTTGTGCCCTACTTACGCACTAGTGGCATCCTAGTTACGCCCTATTTTCATCCTATTTCTACCCTCGTTGGGCCCTAGTTCCGCCTTCGTTGGGTAATAGCTACGTCCTACTTGGGCTGTAGTTGCACCCTAGTTGTATTCTACTTACGTGCTACTTACGTCCTACTTGCGCCCTAGTTGTGCCCTACTTGCATCCTAACTGCACCTTAGTTGGACGATAGCTATGACCTAGTTGTCCCCTAGTTGCGCCCTACTTGCACCCTTCTTGCGCCGTAGTTGCCCCCTAGTTGCACCCTAGTTGCGCACAGGTTGCGCCCTACTTGCGCCCTACTTGCAACCTAGTTGCGCCCTTGTTGTGCTTCACTTGGATACTAGCTGTGCCTTTGTTTTTTTGTATATGTGCCCTAGTTCGGTTGTAGTTGCACCCTACTTGCTCCCTACTTGAGCCATACTTGTGCCGTAGTTGTGCCCTAGTTGCGCCCTAGTTGCGTCCAAGTTGCGCCCTACTTGCGCCCTAGTTGCGCCCTAGTTGCACCCTAGTTGGCCCTAGTTGCGCCCTAATTGTACCCTTCATGTGCCCTACTTGCGCTCTAGTTGCGCCCTAGTTGCGCCCTCATTGCTCCCTACTTGTGCCCTACTTGCAACTTCTTTGTGCCCTAGTTGCGCCCTAGTTGCGCCTTAGTTGCGTCCTTGTTGTGCCTAAGTTGGAAAATAGCAATGCCCTAGTTGGGCCCTAGTTGTGCCCCAGTTCCGTCCTACTTGCGCCCTTGTTGCGCCCTAGTTGCGCCCTGGTTGCGCCCTAGTTGCGCCTTAGTTGTGCCGTTCTTGCGCCCTAGTTGCGCCTCAGTTCGGCACTGGTTGCACCCTAATTCGGCCGTTCTTGTGCCCTAGTTGCTCCCTAGTTGCAGCTAGTTGCTCCCTAGTTTCCCTTTAGCATACGTCGTAGGGTTCATAACGACATTGCTTTTGATCCTTCGATGTGGGATCTTCCTATCATTGCGAACCAGAATTCAGAAAGTGTTGGATTGTTAACCCACCAATAGGGAACGCGACCTGGGTTTAGACCAGTATAAGACAAGTTAGTTTTACCCTATTCATGATCGATTGTCGTAACAGTAGTTCAACTCGGTACGAGAGGAACCGTTGATTCACATTATTGGTAATTGCGCTTGGCTGTGAAGCCAGTGGCGCTAAGCCTCCATGTGTAGGATTGTGATTGAACGCATCTAAGTCAGAATCCATGCTGGAAGCGGCACTTTTTACCTCCCCCGGGTGTTACCCGACTTGAAATAGGGGTGCCTGTCTGCCTCTGAGAGCATATATCATGCTTCGCCTGGACCGATTCTGCATGTTCGGGGATTGAATCATTTACAGAAGATTTAAACCAGAACAGGCAACTGTAAGTGGCAGAGCAGCTTTGCTGCTACGATCCACTCAGGTTCAGCCTATATTCTACAGATTTGTTCCTTTGAGAACCCCCCTCCCCTCCCCTCCTCCCTTACAAGATGTTCGCTTTCAGGAACACATGCGGGTGCGACTCCCGCTCTGGTTTCAACCCATTCCACTGCATGAACAGCCCGTAAACCCGGCCAAGCACCGCCCTCGCATAGGAACATGCTCTGCAGCCTATACAGAGAGAACAACCACACCCACACCCACACATCGCCCACCCTTTCCACACCCATCCGCTCGTACCAACGAAAGTGCCCACAGGCATCTTTCCCATCCCGCGGGCTGTACCAACCCAGCCATCCGCATGCCTCTTTCCCATCCCACGAGTCGTATCTACCTAGGTACACTCGCGCCTCTTTGCACCCTACAGATCGTACCAACCCAAGCGGCCACACCCCTCTTCTGCACGCCATGACTTGTACCAACCCGGTTGCCATCCCATGCATGCACTGCATGCCTCTTTCTTGCCCTTTCCTCTGTAGCCTCCGTCCTGCTCGACCGCCTCTCATTCGTCGCACTCGCACGTCGCTACCGCCACCCCATCCCACCCCTCCTCAACACTGCCGGTGCTGCCTAGTCCTTAAATCATTGCCATGTGCACCTCCGTCCTCTGTCCCACACCCCGTCCCCTCCCTCCCGTGTGGAAATAAAATACGCTAGTTGCACCCTAGTTGTGCCCTAGTTGCGCCTCGGTTGGGCACTAGCTACGCCCTAGTTGTTCCCTGGTTATGCCCTAGTGACGCCCTAGTTGTACCCTACTTACATCCTAGTTGTGTCACAATTACACCCTAATTACACCCTATTTGTACCCTACTTGCGCCCTATTTGCACCCTACTTACGTCCTACTTGTGTCCTACTTGGGACCTAGTTGCGCATTGATTGTACCCTAGTTGCAACCTACTTATGTCCTAGTTGCACCCTTATTGCGTCCTACTTGCACCCTAGTTGAAACCTTGTTACTCCCTACTTGCACCCTAGTTGCACCATAGTTGTGCCCTACTTGCGCCCTAGTTGCATCCTAGTTGTGCCCTAGTTGCGCCCTAGTTGCACCCTATTTGTGCCCTACTTGTACACTACTTGCACCCTAGTTAAACCCTAGTTGCGCCCTAGTTACGCCCTACTTGCGCCCTTCTTTTGTGGTACTTGTGGCCTTGTTTCACCCTATTTACACCCTAATTGCATCCTAGTTTCACCGTACTTTTGCCCTACTTGTGCCTTTGTTGCGCTCTAGTTATTCTCTAGTTGCCCTCTAGTTGCGCCCTAGTTGCGCCCTAATTGTACCCTAGTTGCACCCTAGTTGCACCCTAGTTGTGCCCTAGTTGTTCACTACATGCACCCTACTTGTGCCCTAGCTACACCCTAGTTGAACCCTAGTTGTGCCGTAGATGCACCCTATTTGTACTCTAGTTGCGCCCTAGTTGCATCCTTGCACTTTACATGTACCCTACTTGCGCACTAGTTGCACTCTTTTTGTGCCCTAGTTGCACCCTTGTTACAGCGTACTTGCACCCGAGTTACGCCCTACTCATGTCCTAGTCGCGTCCAAGTTGCACCCTACTTGGGGCCTACAAGCGCCCTACCTTTTCCCTAGTTGCGCCCAACTTAGGCCCTAGTTGCGCCCTACTTGTGCCCTACAAGCGCCTTACTTGCGCACTAGTTGCACCCTAGTTGCCCACTAGTTACATCCTAGTTGCATACTATTGCACCCTACTTGCACCGTAGTTGTGTCCTAGTTGGGGCCTAGTTGCATCCTAGTTGTGTCCTAGTTATGCCATATTTGCGTCCTTCTTGCGTCCTACTTGCGTCCTACTTGTGCCCTAGTTGCACCCTAGTTGCGTCCTTGTTTCTCCCTACTTGCACCTTACTTTTACCCTACTTGCACCCTATTTACAACCTAGTTACACCCTAGTTACGTCCTTATTTTGCCCTACGTGTACCCTAATTTTGCCTTACTTGTACCCCAGTTGCACCCTAGTTGCGTCCTAGTTGTGCCCTGCTTACTCCCTACTTGGGCCCTAGTTGTGCCCAAGTTAGGCCCTAGTTGCACCGTAATTGTACTCTATTTGTGTCCTACTTGTGCCCTACTTAAGCCCTACTTGTGTCCTAGTGACGTCCTAGTTGTGCCCTACTTGCGACTTAGATACGCCCTAGTTGCGCTCTAGTTGTGCCCTAGTTACGCCCTACTTGTACCCTACTTGCGTCCTTGTTGCACCCTAACTACGTCCTAGTTGTACCCTAGTTACGCCCTCGTGTCTTAGTTGAGCCCTCATTGTGCCCTACTTGCGTCCGAGTTGCGTCCTTCTTGCACTGTAGTTGTGCCCTGGTTGGGTCCTACTTGCGTCCTACTTGCGCCCTAGTTACGCCCTACTTGTACCTTAGTTACGCCCTAGTTGTGTTGTACTTGCACCGTAGTTGCACCCTACTTGCGCCCTACTTGCGTCCTAGTTGCGCTGTAGTTGCACCCTAGTTGCGCTCTACTTGTGCCCTACTTGTGCCCAACTTGCTTCCAAGTTGCACCCTAGTTGCGCCCTAGTTGCACCCTAGTTACGACCTAGTTGCGCCCTAGTTGCGACCTACTTGCGCCCAAGTTATGCCCTATTTGCTCCCTATATTTCTTTTCGGTTTTTAAGATGGTCCAGGCAGAAAATCCCTCCTACCAGGCTTATTTTCTCCCTACCTGTGCCCTACTTTTGCCGTACTTGCCCCGTACTTGTGCCCTAGTTGCGCCTTAGTTGTGCCTTGGTTACACCCTAGTTACGTCCTAGCTTCGCCCTACTTGTGCCCTACTTGCACCTTAGTTGCTCCCTAGTTGAACCCTAGTTGGCCCCTTGTTGTACACTACTTGTGCCCTACTTTGCAAACGTTGCATCCTAGTTGAACCCTACTTGCATCCTACTTGCGCCCCACTTCTGTCCAAGTTACGATCTAGTTGCGCCCTAGTTGCATCCTAGTTGCGGCCTAGTTGCACCCTAGTTGCGCCCTAGTTGCGCCCTAGTTGCGCCTAACTTGTGCCCTACTTGCGCCCTATTTTCTCTAGTTGCACCCTACTTGTGTTTGAGTTGCGCCTTAGTTACACCCTTGTTATGCCCTACTTGCACCCAACTTGTGTCCTAGTTGTGCCCTAGTTGCACTATAGTTAGGCCTTAGTTGTGCCATAGTTGCAACCTACATGCACCCTACGTACGCCCTACATGCACCCTAATTGCGCCCTAGTTACACCCTTCTTGCACCCTACTTGCGCCGTACTTGTACCCTACTTGCGGCCTACTTGCGCCCTACTTGCACCCTAGTAGCGCCCTAATTCCACCCTAGTAGCGCCCTAGTTGCACCTTACTTTTGCCCTGGTTGTACCCAAGTTGCACCCTAGTTGAGCCGTAGTTGCGTCTTAGTTGCGCCCTAGTTGCGTCCTAGTAACGTCCCAGTTGCGTCCTAGTTGTGCCCTAGCTGCGCCCTAGTTGTGCTCTACTTAGACCCTAGTAGCGCCGCAGTTTCACCCTACTTGCGTCCTAGTTGTGCCCTCCTTATGGCCTAGTTGCGCCCTAGTCGCACCCTTGTTGCACCCTACTTGTGCCCTACGTGTATCCTACTTGCATCATACTTCCGCCATAGTTGTGGCCTAGCTGTGCCCTAGTTTTGTGCTACTTGCGTCCTACTTGTAACCTACTTGTACCCTAGTTGCACCCTAGTTGCGCTCTAGTTGTATCCTAGTTGTGCCCTACTTTCACCCTACTTGTGCCCTACTTATGCCCTAGTTGCGTCCTAGCTGCGCCCTAGTTGCATCCTAGTTGCGCCCTACTTGAGTCCAACTTGCGTCCTAGTTGCGCCCTAGTTGCGTCCTAGTTGCTTCCTACTTGCACCCTACGTGGGCCCTACTTGCGCCCTACTTGTGCCCTAGTTGTGCCCTAGTTGCACCTTAGTTACACCCTATTTGCGCCTTCCTTGTGTCCTAGTTGCACCCTAGTTGCGTCCTTGTTGCATCCTAGTTGCGCCTTGTTGCATCCTAGTTGCGCCTTTATTGGACACTTTCTACGTCCTAGTTACGTCAAATTTGCGTCCTAGTTGCATCCTACTTGCGCCCTAGTTGTCCCCTGGTTGCGCCCTAGTTGTGCCCTAGTTGCACCCTACTTGCGCCCTAGTTGCGCCCTTCTTGCGCCTAAGTTGGACACCAGTTACGCCCTAATTTGGCTGTACTTGTGCCCTAGTTGCTCCCTAGTTGTGTGCTAGTTGCTCCCTAGTTGCGCCCTAGTTGTGCCCCAGTTGTGTCCCAGTTGCACCTTACTGGGGCCCAAGTTGTGCCCCAGGTGTGCCCTGAATGCACCCCAGTTACGTCCCAGTTGCGTCCTAGTTGCACCCTAGTTGCACCCTAGTTGCACCCTATGTGCACACTAGTTGCACCCTAGTTACGCCCTAGTTACACCCAAGTTGCACCCTACTTGCGCACTACTTGCATGCTAGTTGTTCCCTACTTTCACCTTCGTTGTGGCCTAGTTGTGCCCTACTTGTGCCTACTTGCACCCTACTTGCGCCCTAGTTGTGCCCTACTTGCATCCTAGTTGCACCCTAGTTGTGCCCTACTTGCACCTACTTGCGCCCTACTTGCGTCCTAGTTGCATCCTAGTTTCACCTTAGTTGCACCCTAGTTGTGCCCTACCTGCACCCTAGTAGCGCCCTACTTGCGTCCTAGTTGCGCCCTAGTTGCTCCCTTGTTGTGCCCTAGTTGCCCCTCAGTGTCGACTGACCCAGAATCAAGAAAACTCATCCATACTCATGTCGCACACCCCTTTAGACATCGGTAACTCAAGTCCCGCTCAAAACATATGTGGCATGTGCCCTTTAGATACGACCCATGGTTCATATCGACCTTGCTCTTTGAACCTTGGATGTCGGGTCTTCTTATCATTGTGAAGAAGAATTCACCAAGTGTTGGATTATTTGCCCACCAATATGGAACATGAGCTGGATTGAGACCAACGTGAGACAAGTTCGTTTTTCCCTAATGATGATCAGGTGCCGCAACAATAATTCAACTTAGTATGAGAAGAACAGTTGATTGACATAATTGGTAATTGGGCTTGGCTGAAAAGCCAGTGGCGCGAAGCTACCATGTGTAGGATTATGACTGAACGCCTCTAAGTCAGAATCCATGCTGGAAGCGGTACTTTTAACCTCCCTGGGTGTTACCCGACTCGAAATAGGGACGCGTGTGCGTCTCTTGGAGCATATGTCGTGATTCGTCTAGACCACATCTGAATGCTCTTGGAGATAAATCATTTCGAGACAACTTAAACAAGAACGGGGTATTGTAAGTGGCAGAGTAGCCTTACTGCTACGATACACTGAGGTTCAACCTCTGTTATACCGATTTGTTCCTCCGAGAACTCCCCTCCCCTCCTCTCCCCTCCCCTGTAACGAGATGTACGCTTTCGGGAACACTTGCGTGTTCGACTCCTGCTCTCGTTTCGACCCATTCCACTGCATGAACAGCCCGCAAACCTGGCCACACACCGCCCTTGTACAAGAACGCACTCTGCTGCATGCACAGAACGCACACCCACGTCGACACCCACACATCGCCTACCCTTTCCATGCCCACCTGCTCGTACCAACCCAAGCGCCTGCACGCCCCTTTCCCACCCTAGGGGTTGTACCAACCCAGCCATCCGCACGCCTCTTTCCCACCCCACGAGTTGTACCAACCGAGGCAGCCCCGCGCCTCTTTCCCACCCCACATATTGTACCAACCTAAGTACCTAGACCCCTCTTTTCCACCCCACGACTTGTACCAACCCGCTCGCCATCCCACGCACGTACCGCACGCTTCTTTCTTGTCCCATCCTCTGTAGCCTCGTCCACTTCGCCTCTCGTTAGTCCCACCACTTTGTATGCCACTAACACGAATAGCCTTCACCGTGCGCGACCGCCTCTCATCCGTCGCACTCGCACCTTGCTACCGCCACCTCACCCCAACCCTCATCAACACCGCCTGTGCTGTCCAGTCCCTAAACCATTGCCATATGCACCTCCATCCTCTATCCCACACCTCCTCTCCTTCTCCCTGTGTCCAATACCACCCATTCCACTCATCCATGTTGCATCCACATGCCCGCTGAAGCACGTGTCAAATTCTCGACCCTTCCCTTTCAAAATATGGTACAATCATACCTAGGCGACTACTCTGGATCCCATTTTGCAGTTAAGCGCCAATGGACCAGAAGAGCACTGGGATGGATGACCTCCTGGGAAGTCCTGGTGTTGTACCCATTTGTATCTCCCTAAGGCAGGCAGGAATCGTCTCCGAGACCAGGTACCCAAAACTAGGATGCAAATGCTACAGTTGTGTCCTACTTCTATCCTAGTTGTATCCTAGTTGCGCCCTAGTTACGTCCTAGTTACGCCCTACCTACGCCCTAGTTGTGCCCTAGTTGTGCCCTAGTTGCGCCCTAGTTGCGTCCTAGTTTTGCCTCAGCTTGGAACCATCTACGCCCAAGCTTTACCCTGGTTGCGCCCTAGTTGCACCGTAGTTGCATCCTACTTGCACCCTAGTTGTGCCCTAGTTGTGCCCTAGTTGCCCCCTGGTTGTGCCCTACTTGCGCCCTACTTGAGCCCTACTTGCATCCTACTTATGCCCTAGTTGTGTCCTAGTTGCGTCCTTGTTGTGCCCTAGTTGTACCCTTCTTACACCCTACTTGTGTCCTACTTGTGCCCTAGTTCCGTCCTCGTTGCAACTGTGTACTTCCCTAGTTGTGCCCTAGTTGCATCCTTGTTTCGTCCTAGTTCCGCCCTAGTTGCACCCTAGTTGTGCTCTAGTTGCACCCTTGTTGCGTCCTACTTGAGCCCTATTTGTACCCTAGTTTCTCCCCAGTTGCGCCCTAGTTGCGCCCAAGTTGCGCCCTAGTTGCACCCTAGTTGCACCCTAGATGCACCCTAGTATTGCCCTAGTTGCGCCCTACTTGTATTCTACTTGCCCCCTACTTGCACCCTATTTGTATCCTACTTACGCTTTACTTGTGCCCTAGTTATGCCCTAGTAGCACCATAGTTATACCCTACTTGTGCCCTACTTGTATCCTACTTGTGCCCTACTTTTTCCCTACTTATGCGCTAGTTGTATCCTAGTTCCGTCCTATTTCCACCCTACTTGCACCCTATATTTTCCCTACTTACATTCTACTTACGCACTAGTTACATCCTGGTTGCACCCTAGTTACGTCCAAGGTGTGCCCTTGTTGCGCCCTAGTTACACCCTAGATGTATCTACTTACACTCTTCTTGCGCCCCAATTGCGCCCTACTTTCACCTTAGTTGCGGACTAGTTGCGATCTAGTTGCGGCCTTGTTGCGTCCTACTTGTGCCCTACTTGCACCCTAGTTGCACCCTTGTTGCCCCCTAGTTATGCCCTTTATGCATTTTTGCTGTGTCCTAACTGTACGCTAATTTCACACTACTTGCACCCTAGTTCCGCCCTACTTGCGCCCTCATTGCGCCCTAGTTGTGCCCTTGTTGCGCCCTCTTTGTGCCCAAGTTGTGCCCTATTTGTGCCCTAGTTGCATTCTTCTTGTGTCCTACTTGCACCCTTATTTAGTCCTAGTTGCACCCTATTTGTACCCAAAATGCGTCCCAATTGTGCCCTACTTGCATCCTACTTGCATCCTTGTTGCGTCCTAGTTGGGCCATAGTAGTACCCTAATTTCACTCTATTTGCGTCCTACTTTTAGCCTAGTTGTGCCCTAGATGTGCTCTCCTCACACCCAAGTTGCGTCCTAGGTACGCCCAATTTGCGACCTTCATGCCTCCTACTTGCGTCCTCATTACGCCCTAGTTGCCTCTTACTTGTGCCCTACTTGCACCCTACTTGCATCCTACTTGAACCCTAGTTGCGCCCTAGTTGCGCCCTAGTTGCACCCCAGTTGCACCCTACTTGTGTCCTATTTCTACCCTAGTTACATCCTACTTGTGCCCTTTTTACGACCTAGTTGCGCCCTACTTACACCCTACTTACGCCCTAGTTATACCCTGGTTACTTCCTTCTTGCGCCCTACTTGCGTCCTCCTTGCAGCCTACTTGCGACCTACTATGCCCTAGTTGCGACCTAGTTACGTCCTACTTGCGCCCTACTAAAGCCCTACTTGCACCCTACTTCCATCCTAGTTACACCCTATTTGCGTCCTGGTTACGCCCTAGTCGCACCCTAGTTGTGCCTTACTTCTGCCCTACTTGCGCCTTTGTTGCACCCTAGTTATGCCCTACCTGCGTCCTACTTGCTTACTACTTGTTCCCTATTTACACCGTAGTTGCGCCCTAGTTGCTCCCTAGTTGCATCCTACTTGTGCCTTACTTGCACCCAAGTTGCACCCCAGTTGTGCCCTAGTTGCGCGCTAGTCACGTCCTTGTTGCGCCCTGTTTGCGCTCTACTTGCACCTTTGTTGCGCCCTAGTTGTGTCCTACTTGCGCCCTTCTTGTGCCCTCTTGATGCCCTAGCTGCACCTTAGTTTTACCCTGGTTATGCCCTACTTGCACCCTACTTGCGTCCTAGTTGTAC
Source organism: Penium margaritaceum (assembly GCA_023375785.1). NCBI lineage: Eukaryota > Viridiplantae > Streptophyta > Zygnematophyceae > Desmidiales > Peniaceae > Penium > Penium margaritaceum. The sequence continues at coordinate 76,990 of SZWC01011850.1, forward strand.
CCTAGTTACACCCTAGTTGCGCCCTACTTGCGCCCTTCTTGTGCCCTCTTGATGCCCTAGCTGCACCTTAGTTTTACCCTGGTTATGCCCTACTTGCACCCTACTTGCGTCCTAGTTGTACCCTAGTTACACCCTAGTTGCGCCCTAGTTGCGCCCCAGTTGCACCCTAGTTGTGCCCTACTTGAGCCCTACTTGTACTTTATTTTTGCCCTATTTGCACCGTACTTATGCCCTACTTGTGCCCTACTTGTGCCCTACTTACGCCCTAGGTGCGCCTGAGTTGCGCCCTAGTTGTGCCCTGCTTGCGCCCCATTTACGCCCTAGTTGCGTCCTACTTGCATCCTAGGTGAGCTCTAGTTGTGCCCTATGTGCGCCCTACTTGCGTCCTAGTTGTCCTAGTTGCGCCCTCATTGCACCCTACTTGCGTCCTACTTGCAACCTACTTGCACCCTACTTACACCCTACTTGCGCCCTTCTTCCGCCCTAGTTGCACCCTTGTTACATCCTAGTTGCATCCTCGTTGTGTCCTAGTTGCGCCTTACTTGCGCCCTTGTTGTTCCCTACTTGTGCCCTACTTGTGTCCTACTTGCATCCTTGTTGTGCCTTAGTTGCATCCTACTTGCACCCTTCTTGTGCCCTAGTTGCACCCTAGTTGCGTCCTAGTTGCACTTCAGTTCGGCACTAGCTACGCCCTAGTTGGACCCTAGTTGCATCCTACTTGCACCCTTCTTGTGCCCTAGTTGCACCCTAGTTGCGTCCTAGTTGCACTTCAGTTCGGCACTAGCTACGCCCTAGTTGGACCCTAGTTGCATCCTTGTTGCACCCTACTTGTGTCCTAATTGTACTCTATTTACGCTCTAGTTGTGCCCTAGTAGTACCCTAGTTGCGCCCTACTTAAGCCCTAGTTGCGCACTAATTTTCCCTCACTTGGGCACTAATTATGCCCTTGTTCGGCCGTACTTGCGCCCTAGTTGCTCCCTAGTTGCATGCTAGTTTCTCCTTGATTACCCCCTGGTTCCGTCCTATTTGTGCCGAAGATGCGCCTCAGTTGAGCCCCAATTGTACTCCAGTTGCGTTCCTGTTATACCCCAATTGCGTCCCAATTGTGTACCTATTGTGCCTTAGTTTTTCCCTATTCTCACCCTAGTTGAACCCTAGGTATGCCTTAGTTGCGTCCTAATTGCGCATAGCTACACCCAAGTTTCACCCTACTTACGCCCTACTTGCGTCCTACTTGCACCCAAGTGGTGCCCTAGTTATGTCCTACTTGTGCCCTACTTGTGCCTTACTTGCACTATAGTTGCGCCCTAATTGTGCCCTAGTTGCGCCCTTCTTGCACCCTACTTGCACCCTACTTGCGCCCTAGTTGCACCCTAGTTGTGCCCTATTTGTGTCCTATTTGCGCCGTACTTGCACCCTACTTGGGCCACTGTTGCACCTTTGTTAGACACTAGCTACGCCCTAGTTACGCTCTAGTTGTGCCCTAGTTTGGCCCTAGTTGCCCCCTTGTTGCACCCTACTTGTGCCCTAGTTGCACCCTAGTTGCACCCTACTTCCATCATACTTCCGCACAAGGTGCACCCTAGTTGCGCCGTACTTGCGCCTCAATTGCGCACTAGCTACGCCCTAGTTGGGCCGTATTTGTGCCATAGTTATGCCCTAGTTACGCCCTACATGTGCCCTACTTGTGCTGTAGTTGTACCCTAATTACGCCTTAATTTAGTACTAGCTACGCCCTAGTTACACCCTAGTTAGGCCCTAGTTGCGTCCTAGTTGCACCCTAGTTGCGCCCTGGTTGCACCCTATTTGCTCCCTAGTTGTGCCCTAGTTGCTCTCGAGTTGTGTCCTAGTTGCGCCTTAGTGTGCCGCTGTTGCGCCCCAGTTCTGCCCCAGTTGCGCCCCAGTTGCACCCCAGTTGCACCCCAATCGCACCCCAGTTGTGCCCCTGTTACGTCCTAGTTGCGCCCTAGTTGCACCCTAGCCCTAGTTGCGTCCTAGTTGCACCCTAATTGCTCCCTTGTTGCGCTGAAGTTGCACCCTAGTTGCGCCTCAGTGTCGGCTGACCTGGAATCAATGAAACTCATCCATACGCACGTCGCATACCCATATGGACATGGATGACCCAAGTTTCACTTGGAAAATCCATGGCACGTGCCATGGAGCATAGAACATTGTGTCTTCGTGAGCGCCACCTGAGAGTCTCTGAGACGTAGGGGCCGGAATTCTGGCTGACCCAAAGTCGAGAAAACTCATCCACACATACGTCGCATGTCCCTATGGACATCGATGACCCAAGTCACGCTAAAAAAATCCATGGCACGTGTCGTAGAGCATACAACGAAGGGTCTCCGTGAGCGCATCCAGAGAGTCCCCGAGACCAAGGGGCCGGAATTTGGTCCGTCCCTACATTGAGAAAACAGATTCACATTCTCGACCTATCCCTTTCAAAGCGTGGTACGATCATACCTGTGCTATAACTGCGGATTCCATTCAAACGCTACGAATAACCGCCAATGGGCTAGAATAGTACTGGGATGGGAAGTCCTGGTGTCATATCCATTTTTATCTCCCGAAGGCCAACCCGAACTGTCTGAGAGACTAGGGACCCAAATCTAGGATGCAAATGCTACAGTTGCGTCCTAGTTGTGCCCTACTTGCGTCCTTGTTGCGCCCTAGTTATACCCTAGTTGTGCCCTAGTTGCACGATAGTTGCACCCTAGTTGCGTCCTAGTTGCGCCCTAGTTGTGCCTCATTTGGGCACCACCTACGCCCTAGTTGCCCCCTAGATGTACCCTAGTTGCGTCCTAGTTGTGTCCTCGTTGCACCAGAGTTGCACCCTAGTTGTACCCTACTTGCATCCTACCTGCGCCCTACTTACGCCCTAGTTGTACCCTAGTTGCACCGTACATGCGCCCTAATTGTGCCCTACGTGTGCCCTAATTATGCTTAGTTGCTCCCTAGTTTAGCCCTAGTTGTACCCTAGTTGTGCTCTCCTTGCGCTCTACTTGCACCCTAGTTGCGCCATAGTTTTGCCCTAGTTGTCCCCTTATTGCACCATAGTTGCACCCTACTTGCGCCATACTTGCGTCCTAGTTACGTCCTAGTTACGCCCTAGTTGTACCGTAGCTACGCCCTAGTTGTACCCTACTTGCAGCCTACTTTCACCCTACCTGCACCCTAGTTGTACCCTAGTTGCGCTCTAGTTGCACCCTTGTTGCGTCCTGGTAACGCCCTACTTGCACCCTACTTGCGCCCTACTTTTGCCCTATTTGCATTCTATTTATGCCCTAGTTGTGCACTTGTTGCGCACTACATGTGTTTCACTTGCGCCCTACTTGCACCTTAGTTGCGCCCTAGTTACGCCCTAGTTGCAGCCTTGTTCCGCCCTACTTGCGTCCTACGTGGGCACTTGTTGCACCCTACTTGCACCTTAGTTACGTCCTACTTGTACCCTACTTCAGCCCTACTTGTTCCCTACTTGCACCCCAGTTGCACCCTACTTGTGCTCTAGTTGCGCACTACTCGCAACCTAATTGTGCCCTACTTGCACCCTTTTTGTGCCCTAGTTACGTCGAAGTTGCTCCCTACTTGTGCCCTACTTGCGTCCTAGTTGTGCCCTAGTTTCATCCTAGTTCTGCCCTTGTTACGTCCTAGTTGCGCCCTACTTTCGCCCTAGTTGCGCCCTAGTTACGTCCTAGTTATGCCCTACTTGGACCCTACTTGTGCCCAACTTGCACCCTACCTACGCCCTAGTTGTGCCCTAGTTGCACCCTCCTTGCGGTCTACTTGCTCCCTACTTGCACCCTACTTGCGCCATACTTGCGTCCTAGTTACGTCCTAGTTATGCCCTACTTGGACCCTACTTGTGCCCAACTTGCACCCTACCTACGCCCTAGTTGTGCCCTAGTTGCACCCTCCTTGCGGTCTACTTGCTCCCTACTTGCACCCTACTTGTATCATAGTAGTACCCTACATGGGGCCTACTCGCGCCCTACTTACACCCTAGTTGCACCCTAGTTGCACCCTTCTTGCACCCTCCATTGTCCTCCTTGTACCGTAGTTGCACCCTAGTTTTGCCCTACTTGCGGCATACTTGCACCCTGCTTGTACCCTACTTGTGCCCTAGTTACACCATAGTTGCGTCCTAGTTGTGCCCTAGTTGCACCCTAGTTACACCCTACTTGCACCCTAGTTGTGCCATTCTTGCGACTTAGTAGCGTCCTAGTTGCACCCTACTTACGCCCTACTTGGACCCTACTTGCGCCTTCTTATGCCCTAGTTGCACCCTAGTTGTGGCCTTGTTGCGCCCTAGTTGTGTCCTGGTAGCGCCCTACTTGCACCCTACGTGCGCCCTAGTTGGACACCACTTACGCCATAGTTGTGCATTACTTGGGTCCTACTAGACCCCTACATGCATCCTACTTACGCCCTAGTTGCACCCTAGTTGCGCCCTTGTTGTGCCCTAGTAGCACCCTACTTGCACCCTACTTACACCCTAGTTGCACCCTACTCGTGCCCTACTTGCACCTTAGTTGCGTCCTACTTGCACCCTAGTTGTTAACTAGTTGTGTCCTACTTGCACCAAACTTGTACCCTACTTGCGCCCTACTTGCACCCTAGTAACACCCTAGTTGTGCCCTAGTTGTATCCTACTTGCACCTTAGTTACACCTTACTCGCGCCCTTGTTGTGTCCTACTTGCGCCCTAGTAGTGTCCTAGTTTCGCCCTACTTGCGCCCAACTTACGTCCTAGTTATGCCCTAGTTGCGCTCTAGTTGTGCCGTAGTTGCGCCCTACTTACATCCTATTTGCACCCTACTTGTGTCCTAGTTACGCCCTGGTTGTGCCCTAGTTGTGGTCGTGTTACGCCCTAGTTTCTCCCTGGTTGCGCCCTATGTGCGCCCTAGATGGACACTTGTTACGCATTAGTTACGCCCTACATATGTCCTACTTACGCCCTAGTTGTACCCTAGTTGCACATTTGTTGCGCCCTAGTAGCGCCCCATTTGTGCACTACTTACATCCTAGTTGCACCCTAATTGCGCCCTACTTGCACCTTAGTTGCGCCCTACTTGCACCCTAGTTGCACCCTAGTTTTGCCCTACTTGCACCCTAGTTGTACCCTAGTTGCACCCTAGTTGTGCCCTTCTTGAACCCTACTTGCACCGTAGTTGCACCCTTTTTGCGTCCTAGTTGCAAATCAGTTGGACGTTAGCTATGCCCTAGTTGCACCCTAGTTACGCCCTAGTTACACCCTACTTGCGCCCTAGTTGAGCCCTAGTAGCGCCCTAGTTGCGCCTACGCTAGACACTAGCTGCATCCAAGTTTGGCTTTACATGTGCCCTAGTTGCTCCCTATTCTTAGGCTAGTTGCTCCCTCGTTGCGCCCTAGTTGCGCCCCACTTGCGCTCCACTTGCGTCCTAGTTGTGCCCCAGTTACGGCCCAATGAGGTCCCAATGCCGTCCCACTTGTCCCGTGTTGCATCCTAGTTGTGCCCTAGTTGTGCCCTAGTTGCGCCCTAGTTGCTCCCTAGTTGCGCCCTAGGAACGTCCTAGTTGCGCCCTAACTTTGCCATAGTTGCGCCCCAGTTGCACTCTACTTTCTCCCTACTTGTACCCTAGTTACGTCCTACTTGCACCCTAGATGCGCCCTACTTGCACCTTACTTTATGCTTAATGTGTCCTAACTGTGCCCTAGTTGCACCCTACTTGTGCCCTACTTGCACCCTCATTGCGCCCTAGTTGCGCCATATTTGCGCCCTACTTGCGCCCTAATTGTGTCTTCGTTACGCATTAGTTTTACCCTACTTTTTCCCTGCTTGCTCCCTACTTACACCCTAGTTGCACCCTAGTTACGCCCTGGTTGTGCCGTAGTTGCGCCCTACTTGCACCCTACTTGGGCCCTACTGCGCCCTAGTTGTACCTTAGTTGTGCTCTAGTTGCGCCCTAGTTGCATCCTAGATTTGCCCTAGTTGCGCCCTACTTGCTCTCTACTTGCACCTTACTTGCTTCCTACTTGCGCCCTACTTGTCCTCTAATTTTGCCCTAGTTGCATCCTAGTTGCTCCCTCCTTGCGCCCTACTTGTACCCTAGTTGCACCCTAGTTACGCCCTAGTTGCGCCCTAGATGCACCCTAGGTACGCCCTATTTCCACCCTACTTACACCCTACTTGCGCCTTGGTTGTGCCCTAGTTGCACCCTAGTTGTGCCCTAGTTGTGGCCTAGTTGCTCCCTACTTGAGCCCTAGTTACGCCCTCCTTGTGCCCTTGTTGCGCCCTAGTTGGGCCCTAGTTGTGCCTCAGGTATGCCCTAATGGCGCCTTACTTGTGTCCTAGTTGCACCATTCTTGCGCCCTAGTTGCACCCTACTTGCTCCCTACTTGTACCCGTCTTGTACCTTGCTTGCACCCTTATTGCGCCCTAGCTGCACCCTAGTTGGGCCCTGCTTGCGTCTTATTTACTCCCTACTTGCATCCTAGTTGCGCCCTAGTTGTGCCCTAGTTGTGCCATACTTACACCCTACTTGCGCCCTAGTTGCACCCTAGTTACGCCCTACTTGCACCCTAATGACTCCCCTAGTTGCACCCCAGTTGCGACCTAGTTACGCCCTCCTTGTGCCCTAGTTGCGCCCTAGTTGCACCCTAGTTACGCCCTACTTGCACCCTAATGACTCCCCTAGTTGCACCCCAGTTGCGACCTAGTTACGCCCTCCTTGTGCTCTACTTGCGCCCTCATTGCGCCTGAGTTGCACTCTAGTTGGGCCTTTGTTGCGCCCTAATTGCGTCCTACTTGCAGCCTAGTTTTGCCCTAGTTGTACCATAATTGCGCCATACTTGCACTCTAGTTGCCCCGTACTTGCACCCTAGTTACACCCTAGTTGTGCCCTACTTGTGTCCCACTTGCGCACTGCTTACACCCTAGTTACACCATTGTTATGCCATACTTGCACCTTACTTGCGTCCTAGTTGAGCCCTTGTTTCTTCCTAGTTGCACCCTAGTTGCGCTCTACTTGCACCCTACTTGCACCCTACTTGTGTCCCGAGTTGCTCCTTAGTAACACCAAACTTGCGCCCTAATTTTGCCCTTCTTGTACCCTCCTTGTACCCTACTTGCCCCCTAGTTGCACCCTTGTTGCGTCATAGTTGCGTCCTACTTGTGCCCTACTTGCGCCCTAGTTGTGTCCTAGCTTTGCCCTAGTTGTGTCCTAGTTGTGCCTCAGTTGGACAGTAGCTATACCCTAGTTGTGCCCTAGTTACGCCATAGTTGCAACCTAGTTGCGCCCTTGTTGCGCCCAAGTTGCACCCTAGTTGCACCCTAGTTGTGCCATACTTGCGCCCTAGTTGCGTCGTAGTTACACCTCAGTTGGACTGAAACTGTGCCATACTTTGGCTGTACGTATGCCCTAGTTGCTCCCTAGTTGTGTGCAATTTTCTCCCTACTTGTGCCCTAGTTGCGCCCTTGATGTGCCCTAGTTGTGCCCCAACTGCACTCCAGTTTCGCTCCAGTTGTGCCCCAGTTGCGCCCAATTTGCGCCCTACTTGTGTCCCTGTTGTACTCTAGTTACCACCTAGTTGCACCCTAGTTGCACCCCAGGTGCACCTTTATTGCGTCCTAGTTGTGCCCTAATTGCGCCCTAGTTGCACCCTACTTGCACCCTAGTTGTACCCTGTTTTTGCCCTAGTTGCACCCTAGTTGCAACCTACATGCCTCCTACTTGCGTCCTACTTGCACCCTTGTTGCACCCTACTTGCACCCTACTTGTACCCTAGTTGCGCCTTAGTTGCGCTCTAGTTGCACCCTAGTTTCCCCCTTGTTGTGCCTTACTTGCACCTTAATTGCGTCCTACTTGAGCCCTAGTTGCGCCATAGTTAAGCCCTAGTTGCACCCTAGTTGTGCCTTACTTGTGCCCTATTTGTGCCCTATGTGTGCCCTAGTTGCCACCTAGTTGTGTCCTACTTGCACCCCACTTGCATCCTAGTTGCGCCCTACTTGCACCCGAGTTGCACCCTAGTTGTGCCATACTTCCATCCTACTTGCACCCTAGTTCTGCCCTAGTTGCGTTCTAGTTACGTCCTACTTGTGCCCGACTTGCACCCTAGTTGAGCCCTAGTTACACCCTAGTTGTGTCCTAGTTGCGTCCTTCTTGCGCCCTACTTGTGTCCTTCTTGAACCATACTTGTGCCTTAGTTACGCCCTAGTTGCATATTATTTGTGCCATACTTACGCCCTATATGTGTCCTACTTGTGTCCTTGTTTTACCCTAGTTACGCCTTAGTTGCACCCTACTTGCACCCTACTTCCGTCCTTCTTGTGTCCTAGTTGTACCCTAGCTATCCCATAGTTGTGTCCTACTTGTGCCCTACTTGTGCATTACTTGCGCCCTACTTGCACACTAGATGCGCCCTTGTTGCACCCTAGTTGTGCCATACTTGTTTCCTTCTTGCATCCTAGTTGCATCCTAGCAATGCCGTTTGGACTTACGAATCCTCCGTCGATGTTCATGACGGCGATGAAGAACATTTTCCAACTATACCTCGACGATTATGTCGTGGTGTATTTTGACGACATCCCAATGTACATATGCACCCCGGGGGAGCACGATGGACATCTTTGAAAAGTTCTCAAAGTTTTATAAAAAGAGAATTTTTTGGAAAACTCTTCAAATGCGGCTTCGGTCGTCGTATGATCAACTTTTTAGATCACACCATCAACAGCGGACAGATCACCATGGATTCGCAGAAAGTAGCAGCAATTGCTAATTGGTTGCTGACTAACGTTCGAGACATTCAACTTTTTCTCGGCTTCTACAATTACTACCGGTGTTTTATACGGGAGTACGCCCAAGTGTCAATGCCTCTCTGCGATCTAACTCGAAAGGAAAACGAGTGGCGGTGGAAAGACAACGAACAAAATGCGTTCATCGCTTTGCGAAACGCTCTAACCTCGGCACCAGCCCTACAATTAGCTGATCCAACGGTTCACTGCGTCATAGCTACGGATGCCTCACATCAAGCCATTGGCACTGTCCTCTTACAAGACCACGGCAATGGAGAACAACTGGTTGCATACATGTCAAGAAAATTGTAAGGACCAGAACTCAACTATGCCATACACAAGAAGGAGATGTTGGCGGTTGTACTTGCATTTAAGACATGGTCGTACGACCTTGAACTCCACTGATGCATCTTACGTGCCAACCACCATGCGTTGAAGACACAACCGAACCTCAGTCGACGTCAAACCCGATGGATGGAGTTCCTTGAATCCGGGTTCAACTACAATATTGAGTACCGAGCAGAAAAAACCAGCCCAGTAAACACGCTCAGCCGTCGACCAGATCTCATAGATGAGGCAACAACACTATAGGTATAGCGAGATCCGTATCTTGAGCAGATGTTCACACGCGGCTACGACGAGCATGGCGCATACGACAAGGCAAATCCTGGTACGACACACCCTATTAGGGGTGACGATTCACTCGCCAGGTGGTCGTTTCCCCGAACGATGAACTCCGTCGCATGGTGCTCAAAGAATGCCACGACACTGGTCTAGGTGGACACTTCCGAGAAGACAAGACGCTGAAGAAGCTGATGAAATACTACTGGTGGGACAACATTCAATCCGACGTGGAAAACTTTTGTAAATCTTGCGACACGTGGCTGCGACAAAAATCCCGTTGTACACGGCCACCCGGACTTCTGTAGCCACTCCCCATTCCGACAAAACCGTGGACCGACATCTCCTTGGACTTCATCAAAGGATTTCCAGCCATACCCAAGGGATATGACGCAATCATCATGGTTGTCGACAGGTTTTCCAAAATGTCTCACTTTATCCCCAGGATGACCACCGTCGCCGCCAAGGGAACAACACGGCTGTCTCTAAATAACATCGTGCGGCTACATGGCGTGCCGAGAACTATTACGAGCGACAGGGACGATCGATTCATTAGTCGTTTCTCGTGTGAAATGATGACTCGCTCTAACAGTCAGATCCAGCTATCAATGGAGGTCCATCCTCAAACCGACGGCCAAAACAAGTGGACCAACCGAATGCTCAAACAACTTCTCCGAATATTATGCGAGCCTCATGGGACGGATTGGGCACAAAAACTCCCGACCGCCGAAATCGATATAATTCAACGATCTCCACCGCAACAGGTAAAACTCCATTCGAAGCGGTGTGTGAAAAACTCTCCACCACACCAGCCGGAATCTACAGCCAAAGAAACATTCACGCGGTTGACGTCCAATGTAGCGACTCCAACATCTGGGATGAAACACGGTAGACACTCGTGAAGACGCAAGCGGCAATGAGACGAGCAGCTGTCTGACATCATACCAACGATGTTTTTGCCGTGGACAACAAAGTTCTTCTCAGATCGACCAGCATGAAACTCCGTGGAGCAGACTGTTCGAGGCTCAAATCCTGATGGTTGGGACCCTTTGAGATCATGCGCATGCAAACCCCTGTGGTTATGCAATTCAAACTCCCTGACACTATGCACGTTCACCTACTGTTTCATATCGGCAGACTCAAGCACTACGAAGACCCCGGAGAGAACTTCCCCTGTAGTGATGTACCTCCCCCTCCTTCTGTCCAAGTGGACGAGGACATTGACGATGTGGAAAAACAACGAAATATCTTATCAAGTGGCATTGCTACGATGCCGTGCATAACTGGGAACTCTACGACAACCTCCGCGATGTCGATCACCTAATCGGCGGATATTACCACCGTTCACCGGCCATATCTCTGTGCGCACTGGGACGTCGTGGCTAAAAGGAGGAGAAGTGTTACGTACCAAACGTTCAGGAGTCCCTAATCTTTCCGAGTGGGCATTCCTGTCATTACATAGCCCACCGTGCGTCACGACCTCGGTTTTTCACTCCAAAGGTCGAGGGCAATTCGGCCAATTGCCCTCACCCTCTGACGGATATTTTCGCAGTTTTCGACAACTCTGACCACATTTGAGAATTATCGACAGAAGTGTCACGACCTTTCGGTCGACTTCTCGAAACATCCAGACACATCTAGATTTGTAAAGATGCATCTCGCATCTTCACCGTCGATCCTCGAAGCCCCCTCGACTTCTCGCTGGAGGTTCTCGAATTGGTCCACTCATGATGCGACTCCATATGCGTCGCTCGACAATCAACTGGACGACCCCGAGTATGTCTCATTTGTAACTCAACACTTGTATGTATGTGTTTGATCATTTTGACACTTTTCATCGAAGTACACTTACCACTAATCATAAATTTCTCAAGTGTCCCACATTCTTAATCATGTTCCGCATCGCAACTTTTGCTCGTTCATTGTTACGTAGCAGACGTACACGGGTCCCTAATCTTCGAGAATGGGCATTTCTGTTATTACACAAACAGCCAATTGTGTCGCGAGGACTACGGAATTCATTGTGATGACCGATGGAAAACTGGCCAACTGCCCCGCCCTTAGTGGATATTCCTGAACCTTCTGAAAGCTTCGACCATTCTCGCGAACCTACAAACAAAAGTGTCACGACCTATCGGTCGACTTCTGAACGACTCTCGACGAATCTGGATTTAGAAAGATGCATCGCGCATCTTCACCGTCGAATCTCGAAGACCCCCAACTTCTCGGTGGACCTTCTTGAATCCGACCTCTCACGACGCGACTCCGCACGCGTCACTTGACTCTCGACCCAACGACCCCGACTATGCTTCATTCGTAACTCATCACTTGTATATATATGTTTGATCGTTTTGGCACTTGTCATCGAACACCCCCTTGTTCCCTCTGCTACCTGCTCACCATCTACGCTCCGTTCGTCGTAACATTCACCATCAACACTCCGTTTGGCATAACATTACTTGGGGGTCTTTGTGTCATCTTCTATCGAGCCGTGGCATCTTTGATGAAAAATCTCAAACCGGGGAAACAAGGGCGACTTTGTAAGTCGCCCCCATTCTCACTCCGGCATGTCTGAGACGCCCCCATTCTGAGAAAAATGGCTAGGTCGCCCCCATTCCGGAAAGTTATGGCCAGGTCGACCCCACTTTTAGTGCTCCAAGGAATTATGGCTAGGACGCCCAGTACGGATGAAATATTATCAACGTCTTGCCCCCACTTTAAGATGCGGGAGCAGTTTGACGATAATATCTTGCTTCCAATTCGTCAAAAATCAATTTCAATATAAACCCCCCGTACATCGTTCCAGACACCGGGTCTGCCCTGTCCGTCGTCCAGTCATGCTCGCATCGTTGTTGTCGACTTTTACATGTGACGGGCTAGACATTGTATATATGTATTATTAGCTCATAGGGTGTCTCTTAAAGCAAAGGAAAGGTCCACCATACTAGAATATGGAGCTTCCTTTACCTTTCCTGGTGATGACAAAGAAGATATTGCGATGGACGTACGAGCATGGACAACGAAAGTTGCGCATGCTCGTACGTCCATCGCACTGTTGTGGGGATTCATTGTCAAACAGGACCGTTGAAGTCATAGGTTCGAGGTTGTCTAGGGACAAGTTATTTTATTGTTCGTGTCCTCGAAGCGAACGAATAATAAACACTCCAGCGTGATAAATATAGAAACAACATCTCAAACGCTTACCTAAAATGAACAAATGTCGATAAAACCTCAATGATATATCACACAAAAACACCTCCTGACAAGCCACCGAACATCCGTGATCAGGCTCGGGTAAACCATGTCGGTCGACGCCAACAAACAAACAAACTTACGTGAAAACCACTATCTATAGAACATTGACAAAATAATTCCTTCGACGGGCGACGATTGCAGAAATGTCACCAAAGATTAAACCTATGCAAATCAAGTAAGAGAATGTCAAAACAAATTGAACATGAAAAGTACATGAAATCTATTACAAAATATCCATACGTATATGCTTGTATTGGTATATACATATGTATATGTATGTGTACATG
>SZWC01011851.1:25907-36587 GCA_023375785.1 Penium margaritaceum
CAGCCCACTCCCATGCAGATGAGTCGAACGATCATCCGACGGCCGCGCATGGCCTACGCATCCTACCGACGACGTGGACGAGGTTGTCGGACGTCCGATAAGAGGCCGGATGCCCGCCGCGGCATGTGGGCGGGGACCATGAGATGTGTGGCGGGTAGCGGGCATCCAAAGGTGACGGAAGCGATGCCCTGCAGACGTCACTGTCCATAGTTCATGAAAGATGTGGAGCAAACGTCATGGTCCCCAGAACTGACGGCAAGAACCTGAAGCCTGATTTGCGGCAACGGTAACATCGAGGAGCGCGGCAACATCGAAGCCGACTTTGAAGCGGGCGGCTTCTTTCTGTCCCGTTCCCGCCAGGAATTGACAGCCAGAGAGGCTGTGCAGGCCACTTGGAATATTATTCTTGGATAAATTTATGCGAGGTGCCTATTTCGACCATACCTTCGACCCGGAGTCGCGCCCGCCTTTTGTCCCTTATTCGTAATGCTTGAATGAATCCTGGTCTAGCAAAGAGGCCTCTAGTTGAGGCGCTATACTATCGGATGCCTTCCGGTCACCTGTAAATTGCTCTGGCGACAAATAACTATTCAGGCGAAAAACCTATTGACTTACCATTCAGGCAAATCATTGCGATCGAGAGAATCGTGCCAAGTGTCCGTGTTACACTAACGGGGTCACCGATAGAGGCGTTCGGATTGTCTATATTCGTTTTTTTTTGCGCGGTTGAACCCTTCCCATCTTGTCCATTGTCTTTTCGCGGATGTTCAAGTCTCCAGCATGATTCAGCGTCAGTTGTCCATCTTCCTTCCTTCCTTTTTCGGTCATGTTTTTCCTCAATTTGTGCATCGATCCGAAGCCGCAAAAAAATTTGCATCCTCTTCAGCCATGTATTTCTTTCTTACAGTTCTGTAATCGCCTCAATCTTCTTATCGTTTGGCACATAGGATGGGCAACTACAAGGGTAGCAGTCTTCGATATGAATGCTTTTAGAAAGCGGCATGTACGAGGTAATAGAACGCTACCTCGACATTGCTTAGACATACGCTGTCAAAACAGGCACCTGCCCTTGTCACGATTTTCGCTCGACAATCGCGGTAGGTGCTCGGCGCATTCACAGCAGCTCGGATATATTTGCCCATTTTTCTTTTAAGGAAAACATGTCTTGGGCAAAAACCCAACTCGTCGCCACGAATAACAAGTGTATCTTCCAAAAAGATAAAACAAAGTTTGATAATGCAATAGAGCCCCATCAAAGTAATCCTTCTTCTGAGAAAAAGAAGATATTTCACATGGATCCATTCAATCATGAATACAACTACACTCACATATTGTTTTTTTCATGTTTCAAATCCGCGAACAACATTAACTGTAACCCTTGGACCTGAGAAAAATGGTTGAAAAACAGAAATTGTACATGAACCACTATTCATGTCCGTCGTGTTTGTGTACGCTGACATGGAACAGAGTGTGTTTTTTTCTCCCTTGCAACTAAAACGTCCCTAAACGAACACAAATACCTAAACTCCGCGATTGGTCATTCATGTCCTTATATTTTTGGCCCACCATGCGTCGACCTCACGATTTTCACGCTGTTCCGTCGAGGGCATTTTAGCCAACGGGCCCGACCTCCGATGTTCCATTCCAGAAGGTTTTGACAACTTTGACCTGTTTCTAGATTGTTTGACTGACGTATCGCGAAACATATCGATGTTTTGGTGCTATTCTTCTATAAATCCTCGCCTCTATAGTCTCGAAGCCCCTCGACTTCTCGACGGTGCTTCTCAAAGCAACCACTCACGGCATGACCTCGCACGCACCGCTCGGCTCGAGTGCGGAGGACCCAACATATGTCTCATTTTGATTATCGTCATTGTATATATGTGAACGACTTGTTCGACACTAGTCGCGTCGATATACAGTTACTACTTGATAGAAACTATCCATTTGTCCCAAATCCTCGAGTCGTCTTTTGTTTCGTACCTCATCCCTGTGAACCATCCACGTTTCGCTCGGCGTACTCTTGGTATCAGAGTGTAGCAAGGCTGGAGGAGCAGCCGACACATCAACTACCAGGCGACAACGTCGCACGAGTCTTCAGCGTATCTCTACCGCTAAAAAGTTTGCAGACTTCACGACGAAAACAGTGAACGGAGCGAGCGCACCCAGCAGGGAGCTACAGTAACCGACAAATACTCTGGCGATGGAGGATCGGCAACGCGCGAGCAACGATGCTCTTCTGGCGAACCAGTCAGCAACGGCAGCTTTCCCAGCAAATGACGCAGCACCAAAAACCTTGAGAGCCAACCCGGTGATGGACCCTTCAGGCTCGACGAATCCTTTTCCTCCGCCGTTGCCTGCCGAGACAACACCTGACGCGATAAGAGGCACCGGCCGACAAGCTCGTCTTAATGACAAGTTATTGGGACTCGTGAGCCTCAACACCCTTCTGCTCCAACAACTCAATGTCACAATGGAGGAGCTTCGCAGTTCCCGTGCGCGTGAACCACAACTTACCGAGAGGAATATTAATCTCTCGAGTGAACACCAGATTCGACCAGCACTCCCTGAGTTGTTTCATTGTGCAAACTTAAAAGGACCGACGGTCAGGATGTGGCTGACGAGTTTGGGGGTCCACTTCACCACTATTTGGGTTAACAATGACAAGAAGAAGATTGACCTCGCGGCCTTGCTTTTACGTGGCACCCCTTTAAGTTGGTGGTCCAATCTCAAGACAGTCCAATGGTAGCAGGAGACCAGCGGAGTTGTATCAACGGCTCATGTGACCACTCTCATATTGCCGGTCGCAGGCGTTCTACCTCTTGAGCAGATAAATCCGACGTGGCACGACTCCCTCATCCCACCGGAGGCGTGGAACGACTCCACACGCACTACACTCGTCCGCTTTAGAAAAATAAATGAGAAGTCTGATACATGGTAAAGGCTTCAACGCATGCGTTAGCATTCTAGCGTAGCAGAGAACATGTGGAAATTCCACAAAATCATCACCGAGAGCGACCTCGCCCCTGATGAACTCTCTTTTTACTATAAAAATGGCCTCAAGCGGGATATTCGACAAGCAACCGTCATTTTTGACATCCAAGACGACCTTCTGCAAATGATCGCAGCAGTCGATCGCATCGACACCACCGACTCCAACGCTTGGATAAAGGATTCCAACGCTAGCGACCCGAAGGCCACAATTGCTCTACAGGACTTGCGGGATCGTGTCGTGACGCCGTCGATCACGATCGATCTGTAGAGCCGTTGATCACGATCGACGGCGTCGATCACCTTGCGTGATCGACGGCGTGATCAACGGCTCTACAGGACTTGCGGGAAGCCGGGACAAATCTCGCGCGGCTGTCGGAGACGGAAGCAGCAGGCCAATAAGGGAAGGAAGTCGTAGGAAAAAATGAGGATTTGGGAAATGGAAAAGGACAGAAGTTGACGGTGAGGCTACTGCCCGGTCGGAAAAAGAACTGCATCGACCGATCGCCTNCAAAATCATCACCGAGAGCGACCTCGCCCCTGATGAACTCTCTTTTTACTATAAAAATGGCCTCAAGCGGGATATTCGACAAGCAACCGTCATTTTTGACATCCAAGACGACCTTCTGCAAATGATCGCAGCAGTCGATCGCATCGACACCACCGACTCCAACGCTTGGATAAAGGATTCCAACGCTAGCGACCCGAAGGCCACAATTGCTCTACAGGACTTGCGGGAAGCCGGGACAAATCTCGCGCGGCTGTCGGAGACGGAAGCAGCAGGCCAATAAGGGAAGGAAGTCGTAGGAAAAAATGAGGATTTGGGAAATGGAAAAGGACAGAAGTTGACGGTGAGGCTACTGCCCGGTCGGAAAAAGAACTGCATCGACCGATCGCCTATCTGAGTGGCTCACATTATACAGACGAGGGTTCCTGAGATCACAGAGTTCGACGAGGGGCACAAGGACGACCAACAGGCGATACTGCTACGAGTACAACCGAGGGGTTGTAAAAGTCGCAAAACGGTACCGGCACCACTGGACGAAGGATTTTCTCACAGCTTTGTAAGCAACGACATGGTTTAAAAGATGGGATTGCATACCGATCCGGGGATGTTTAAAGGAAATCCCGTTGGCGGACGATTGAAGATCTGTCAACTTTACGAATCCCTCCGAAATCCAAAATCCGCACGACGTGACGGTCTAGAGAACTTGTTCAATGAGCAACCACAGCATCATCCTCGGAAAAACTTTTCTTTGCTGGCACAATCTGTAGGTGGACTGGAGCAGCGAGTCCGTCTACATCAGCATTTATGGCACGAACAGACATCCGCCTTTGGTCAAGCGACCCATGACGGAGCAGCTAATAAACGCCAACCGATATCTCTGGACGTGGCCAAGAGTTTTCTGTGACGTGGAGCTCAAGCGTGGCTAGTCCGCGTGGAGACTGGGAAAGCGGAAGAAGTTGCAGCAGCCAAGGCTACCACATCGGCCTTGACACCTGAGAATTTTGCAGCCGTTGTAGAAAGGTTTGCACGACTTATCGAGGATTTTGAACGGGTTTTCCCCGACGAGATTTCCCAAGAGTTGCCTCCATGGTGAAATATTGACCACCACATAGACCTCAAGCCGAGCCGCATACCGCCAGTGCAAGGGACCTTCAAAGTAAGCGATCAGAACAGTCACTTGGATAACTTTGTGGTCGTCGTCAGTGGCACATGCCAACTTCGTCAAAACATTGCGCACAATAGCCGCACTGATCCACCAGCATTTTACCTTGTCTATACCTGCAAGAGCATGCCTAATACACGTGCACTGTGATTGGGCACTCTGACCTTGGCTGACTCGTGTTATCATTCGTAGAGGTTAAAGTCACTTGGTTAACTATGTGGTCATGGTCAGTGGCACAGGTCAACTTTGTCAACGCAATCGCACAATAGCCACACCGAGCCACCGGTATTTTACCTTGTTTATACCTGCATGGTCATGCCCAGTACACGTGCACTGTGAGTGTGCACTCTGACCATGGCTGACTCGTGTTATGATTCATAGAAGATACAGTCACATGATTAACTTTTACTCATGGTCAGTGGCACAGGCCAACTTTTTCAATGCATTGCGCACAATAGCCACACCGAGCCACCAGTATTCTACTTGTTTATACCTGGAAGTTCATGCCTAGTACACATGCACTATGACTGGGCACTCTGACTGTGGCTGACTAGTGTTATGATTCATAGAGTTACAGTCACTTGGTTAACTTTCTGCTCATTGTCAGTGGCACTGGCCAACATTGTCAAGGCATTGCGCACAAAAGCCACACCAAGCCACCAGTATTTTACCTTGTTTATACATGCAAGGTCATGCCTAGTACACTTGCAGTGTGATTGGGCACTCTGACCGTGGCTGACTCGTGTTATGACCCATAGAAGTTAAGGTCACTTGGTTAACTCTGTGGTCATGGTCACTGGCACAGGCCAGCTTTGTCAAGGCATTTCGCACAATAGCCACAACGAACCTCCAGTATTAGACCTTTTTTAAACGTGCAAGGTCATGCGTAGCACACGTGCACTGTGATTGCGTACTCTGACCGTGGCTGACTCGTGTTATTATCCACAGAAGTTAAAGTCACTTGGTTAACTTTGTGGTCATGGGCAGTGGCACAGGCCAACTTTGTCAAGGCATTGCGCACAATACACGCAAAGAGCCACCAGTATTTTATCTCTTTTAAATCTGCAAGGTCATGCCTAGTACACGTGCACTGTGAGTGGGTCATCTGACCGTGGCTGACTTGTGTTATGATTCATCGAAGTTACAGTCAGGTGGATAACTTTGTGGTCATGGTCAGTGGCACAGGCCAACGTTGTCAAGGCATTGCACGCAATAGCCACACCGAGCCACCAGTATTCTACCTTGTTTATTCCTGCAAGGTCATGCACAGTACAAGTGCACTGTGATTGGGCACTCTGACCGTGGTTGACTTGTGTCATCATTCATAGAAGTTACAATGACTTGGTTAA
This sequence comes from Penium margaritaceum, assembly GCA_023375785.1. Taxonomy (NCBI): domain Eukaryota; kingdom Viridiplantae; phylum Streptophyta; class Zygnematophyceae; order Desmidiales; family Peniaceae; genus Penium; species Penium margaritaceum. The sequence goes on from SZWC01011851.1 coordinate 31,918, forward strand.
CTTTGTTGTCTTCGTCTCTGGCACATGCCAACTTTGTCAAGGCATTGCGTACAATAGACGCACTAAGCCACCATTATTTTACCTTGTATATACCTGCATAGTCATGCCTAGTACACGTGCACTGTGAGTGGGCACTCTGACCGTGGCTGATTCGTGTTATGATTCATAGAAGTTACAGTCACTTGATTAATGTTTGCTCATGGTCAGTGGCACAGGCCAACTTTGTCAATGCATTGAGCACAATAGCCACACCGAGCCACCAGTATTCTACCTTGTTTATACATGCAAGGCCATGCATAGTACACGTGCACTGTCAGTGGGCACTCTGACTGTGGCTGACTCGTGTTATCACTCATAGAAGTTAAAGTCACTTGCTTAACTTTGTGGTCATGGTCAGTGGTACAGGCCAACTTTTTCAAGGCATTTCGCACAATAGCCACACCGAGCCTCCAGTATTTTACCTTGTCTATAACTGCAAGGTCATGCATAGTACACGTGCACTGTGATTGGGCACTTTGACCGTGGCTGACTCATGTTATGATTCGTAGAAGTTACAGTCACTTGGTTAACTTTGTGGACATGGTCAGTGGCACATGCCAACTTTGTCAAGGCATTGCAAACAATAGCCACACCAAGCCACCAGTATTCTACATTTTTTATACCTGAAATCTCATGCCTAGTACACGTGCACTGTGATTGGGTACTCTGACCGTGGCTGACTTATGTTATGATTCATAGAAGTTACAGTCACTTGGATAATTTTGTGGTCATGGTCAGTGGCACAGGCCAACTTTATCAAGGCATTGTGCAAAATAGCCACACCGAGCCACCAGTATTCTACCTTGTTTATACCTGCAAGGCCATGCCTCATACACGGGCACTGTAAGTGGACACTCTGACCGTGGCTGACTCGTGTTATGATTCATAAACGTTACATTGACTTGGTTAATGGTCTGGTCATTGTCAGTGGCACAGGCCAACTTTGTCCAGGCATTGCGCACAATAGCCATGGCAAGCCACCGGTTTTTTACCTTCTTCATACCTGCTAGGTCAGTCCTAGTACACGTGCATGGTGATTGGGCACTCTGACCGTGGCTGACTCGTGTTATGACACATAGAAGTTAAATTCACCTGGTTAACTTTGTGGTCATGGTCAGTGGCACAGGCCAACTTTGTCAAGGCATTTCGCAAAACAGCCACACCGAGACTCCAGTGTCTTGCCTTGTCTATATCTGCAAGGTCATGTATAGTACACGTGCACTCTGATTGGGCACTATGACCGTGGCTGAATAGAATACTGGTGGCTCGGGGTGACTATGGTGCGCAATGCCTTGACAAAGTTGGCCTGTGCCATTGACCACGACCATAAAGTTAACCAAGTGACTGTAACTTCTATGAATCATAACACGAGTCAGTCACGGTCAGAGTACGCAATCACAGTGCATGTGTACTACGCATGACCTTGCACGTATAAAAAAGGTAGAATTCTGGTGGCTCGGTTTGGCTATTGTGTGCAATGCCTTGACAAAGTTGGCCTGTGCCACTGACCTTGACCACAAAGTTATCCACCTGACTGTAACTTCTATGAATCGTAACATAAGTCAGCCACAGTCAGAGTACCCAATCACAGTGCACGTGTACTAGGCATGACCTTTCATTTATGAAAAAGGTAGAATAATGGTGGCTCGGGGTGACTATGGTGCGCAATGCCTTCACAAAGTTGGCCTGTGCCACTGACTACGACCACAAAGTTATCCAAGTGACTTTAACTTCTATGAGTCATAACACGAGTCAGTCACGGTCAGAGTGCGCAATCACAGTGCACGTGTACTACGCATTACCTTGCATGTATATACAAGGTAGAATACTGGTTGCTTGATGTGGCTATTGTGCGCAATTCCTTGACAAAGTTGGCCTGTGCCACTGACCATGACCACAATGTTATGCAAGTGACTATAACTTCTATCATTCATAACACGAGTCAGCCACGGTCAGAGTGTCCAATCGCAGTGCACGTGTACTATGCATGACCTTGCTGTTATAGAAAAGGTAAAATACTGGAGGCCTGGTGTGGCTAATATGCGAAATGCCTTGACAAAGTTGGCCTTTGCTACTGACCATGACCACAAAGTTATCCAAGTGACTGTAACTTCTATGAGTCATAACACGAGTCAGCCATGGTCAGAGTGCCGAATCACAGTGCACGTGTACTAGGAATGAACTAGCAGGTATGAACAAGGTAAAAAAGTGGTGGCTTGGTGTGGCTATTGTGCACAACGCCTTGACAAACTTAGCCTGTGCAACTGACCATGACCACAAAGTTATCCAAGTGACTGTAACTTCTATGAGTCATAACACGAGTCAGCCATGGTCAGAGTGCCCAATCACAGTGCACGTGTACTAGGAATGAACTAGCAGGTATGAACAAGGTAAAAAAGTGGTGGCTTGGTGTGGCTATTGTGCGCAACGCCTTGACAAACTTAGCCTGTGCAACTGACCACGACCACAAAGTTATCCAAGTGACTGTAACTTCTATGAGTCATAACACGAGTCAGTCACGGTCAGAGTATGCAATCACAGTGCACGTGTACTACGCATGACCTTGCACGTATAAAGAAGGTAGAATACTGGTGGCTCAGTGTGGCTATTGTGCGTAATGCCTTGACAAAGTTGGCCTGTGCCACTGACCTTGACCACAAAGTTATCCACGTGACTGTAACTTTTATGAATCATAACACGAGTCAACCACAGTCAGAGTGCCCACTCACACTGCAAGTGTACTAGGCATGACCTTGCAGGTATAAACAAGGTAGAATACTTGTGGCTCGGTCTGGCTATTGTGCGCAATGCCTTGCCAAAGTTGGCCTGTGCCACTGACCATGACCACAAAGTTAACCAAGTGAATGTAACTTCTATGAATCATAACACGAGTCAGCCACGGTCAGAGTGCCCAATCACAGTGCACGTGTACTATGCATGGCCTTGCAGGTATAATCAAGGGAGAATCTCGGTGGCTCGGTGTGGCTATTTTGCGCAATGCCGCAACAAAGTTGGCCTGTGCCACTGACCATGACCACAAAGTTAATGAATGGACTTTAACCTCTATAAATCATAACACAAGTCAGCCACAGTCAGAGTGCACAATCACAGTGCACGTGTAGTAGGCATGAACTTGCAGTTATAAACAAGTTAAAATACTGGTGGCTCGGTGTGGCTATTGTGCGCAGTGCCTTGACAAAGTTGGCTTGTACCACTGACCACGACCACAAAGTTATCCAAGTGACTGTAACTTCTATGAATCATAACACGAGTCAGCCGCAGTCAGAGTGCCCAATCACAGTGCGCGTGTACTATGCATGACCTTGCAGTTTTAGACAAGGTAAAACACTGGTGGCTCAGAGTGGCTATGATGCGCAATGCCTTGACAAAGTTGGCCTGAGCCACTGACCATGACGACAAAGTTAACCAAGTGACTGTAACTTCTATGAATCATAACACGAGTCAGCCACAGTCAGAGTGCCCACTCACAGTGCACCTGTACTAGGCATGCCTTGCAGTTATAGACGAGGTAGAATTCTGGAGGCTCCGTGTGGCTATTGTGCGCAATGCCTTGACAAAATTGGCTTGTGCAACTGACCACGACCACAAAGTTATCCAAGCGTCTTTAACTTCTATGAATCATAACATGAGTCAGCCACGGTCAGAGTGCCCAATCACAGTGCAGGTGTACAAGGCATAACCTTTCAGGTACAGACAAAGTAAAATACTGGTGACCCGGTGCCGCTATTGTGCGCAATGCCTTGACAAAGTTGGCATGTGCAACTGACCATGACCACAAAGTTATCCAAGTGACTTTAACTTCTATGAATCATCACATGAGTCAGCCACGGTCAGATTGCCCAATCACAGCGCACGTGTACTAGGAATGACCTAGCAAGTATGAACAAGGTAAAAAACCGGTGCCTCGGTGTGCCTATTGTGCGCAATGCCTTGACAACGTTCGTCAGTGCCGCTGACCATGACCACAAAGTTATCGAAGTGACTGTAACTTCTATGAATCATAACACGAGTCAGCCACGGTCAGAGTGCCCAATCACAGTTAACTTGTGCTATGCATAACCTTGCATGTATAAACAGGGTAAAATACTGGTTGGTCGGTGTGGCTTCCTTGAAAAATTGGCCACAGAGTAAACAAGGTGACTGCAACTTCTATGAATCATAACACGAGTCAGCCACAGTCAGAGTGCCCACTCACAGTGCACGTGTACTATGCATGACCTTGCAGGTATAGACAAGGTAGAACACTGGTCGCTTGGTGTGGCTATTGTGCTCGATGCCTTGACAAAGTTGGCCTGTGCCACTGACCATGACCACAAAGAAAACCAAGTGACTGTAACTTCTATGAATCATCACATGAGTCAGCCACGGTCAGAGGAGGTTTCATTCACTGGTTTTTTAGTGTGTGCATTGAGTGTGCTTTCATCATAGGGAGTTCTTTGCACTATTCCCTACACTCCTTTCTTTGTGCATGACATGAGTGTATTTTTGTTTTACATGCGTGTTGATTTTTCTTCTTAGGAGGGTCTTCAGTGCGTGGGGTTAGTGTATGTGGGTAGTGGGCTTAGTCACCATACAAAGGTACACTAAGAGCGCACTGAGTGCGCTGATTT